>VYZS01040958.1:5741-28969 GCA_013400695.1 Neodrepanis coruscans | reverse complement strand
AATAAGTGTACAAGCAAACTACAAAATGCATTCAGTGACTGCTATTCAATGCCAAGTTCTGAAACATCTATTCCTTATTTCTGCTCTTACGTACATCAGCTTGGTATTCTACATTTAACTTGACAGGATCTCTCACTTGAAGGCTTATGATTTACAATGTTTTTGCCTTTTAATTTACCAGAACTGCCATTTTAGCTGGGGGGATTTAACTAAAGCTGTTTCCATATGTTTTAAGTTCTAAGCTTGAGACTGTGGATTTGGAACTGTATAGTGTTTTCCTATTGGGCAGGTTAATGTAAATCCCACATGTGTTGTATATTCACATAATACCTCCACGATGCTTTAGGAAGACATCTCCTATGTTGATAGTGAGTATGTTGTTTTCCGTTATAACTAGAGTCAACACTCAAGGTGAAAGATTTGTTTTGTTCCCAGCAGATCACAATATCCTTGTGTCAAATCCTACTCATTTTACCCATTCACAAGAGTTATAGTCTCACATTAATCTCATGCAGAAGAGATCAACAATTTTAATGCTTCCACCCTTTCAGCAAGGACACAACTAGTTCTTATGAAATGCAGACTGAGCCAGACCTCACGCAGAGTGAAAGACGCACATCCAGCTCCTGTCTCACACCAGACAGCAGCAAGCCTGCACATCACAGAGACTGTGCCTCTCCCCCATTCTCCAACCCCATCTGTCAGGCTTTGTGAATTATAGAGCTAGAAAGAGGTTTCCACAGTGTCCTGTGTTTGGAGATATGCTACATATGGAGGGTCTACCCTACTCCCTCCTCTTTCTGAGAAATGAGGTATCTCTGTTTCACAGTGATATAGGTCTCAAATCAGGAAAACAGAAATCTGAGAAGTCTGAGTGCAGGATTAGATAAAGTTCACAGTGACTCAAGAATGAAATTCTAGCCCTAGTGACATCAACAGAAAAACTCTTGTTGATTTGAGTGCCAAGATTTCAGCCCATCTCCCAAACTAAATTGTCTTTTAAGCTGATGAAATTCAGGCCCTGATCCTGTAGGAGATGTACACACCTTTCACTTCACATATTGAGCAGTTCAAATTCAAATGAATCATTAACATCAAGTAAACTGACACTTGTCAGTTAGATCCAGTCTCTAATTGTAACTACAAACTTAAGATCTTACAAGGTAGTGAAAAGATTCAAAAAGTACAAAAGCAACTGCAGGGATGCTTGCTTTGGTTTTGTTCTAGTTTTTTTACTTACTTTTGTCTGATCATCAGCTTTAAATACATAACAGATACTTTGCTGATTTGCTGCTCCATCCTTTATCAGACAAGCAAAGTAGCTTGGATCATGGCTGTTGTGAATCAGTTTGTGGACATGCTGTGGCTTGTATTCAAACAAACTTGAACAACTCAAAGGATCCCACTGCTGGATTTTCCCTGTGTCTGGTTCACATCGCAAACTTGTGGGTGAAACATAAAGTTGGATTTGGCTGACATCAGGTTCTTCTTTGGAAGACTTTGTACTGAGCATCCGGATCTCTGCCACAATCCAAGGCAGCATTGACATGGTGGTTAAGGAATGCACTGGGAGAGAACCAATGAGCTGGAGACTGAAACTTGCTGAGAAATCACTAGGTGTTTGATACTTTTTAGCTTTAAATGTTATTGGCTCCATTTTACTGCCTTTTAGGTCACCTGGACTAATTCACCAACATTTCAGTTCTATGGAGTGACATCTGGATGATTCCTTTGATTAAAGAACAGAAGAACTCTGAAAGGAAAAGAAATAGTTAGGTAGGTGCTGCAACCCTATTAAAAACAAACTGTCAGTAACACGAATAATGAATAGCTTAACATCAGAAGAAACAAACTTACCATCTACTATGACTATCTAAGCAAGTTCCGCACTCTCTAGGTTGGGCCTTACTATTTCATGTCCAACAAACATAATTGCAATAAATACACTGCTTCGAAAAAAGTTAGTCCTGATTTAAAAGTTGCTTTATGACCCTACTTAAACATGTAATGACTAACTAAACTTTAAAATGCATATTCTTTCTAGCCTATGTCTGTTTCATAGGAAGACACATGTGGGTAACACTGACCTGTGATAACAGGATTTCAATCCTATTATCACAGAAGGAACTCAGCTGAGCTATTCTGACCTTCATGACAGTTGAAGTTGGTGCTTGATAAGACACTTTCACATTTGGAAAAAAAAAACCATCTTGACAACTTTCTTGTTCATAGGTGGATGTCTTTGAATTTGGCTACTAACATGGAGTCGTTTCCTTGGGTATAGTTTGCCAAGTGATTATTCGTTGTAACCAACAAGACTTTTTCAATAAGTAACACCCCAGAAGTCACTGTAATTTGAAAAAGCTAGAAGCAGTCAACTGATTGATCACTGATAAACTTGTCAGGTAGCAGCCGTGAGCAACAATCCTTTCACCATCCCCTGAAAAACCAGAGGATGATCACAACTCACTATTGCATTTTAATGCTGGTCAGCCAGACACAAACACTTAAATGTTTGCCACACTGATACTGTATCATTTCCATTTCTTAAAATATTAAATGGAACCATGTTACAACCATGTTGTAACCCTGTTATACCCAGCATCTACCACAACTACTGTTATTATATATTAGTAGTTTTAGTAACAAAATCCAATAACTGCATTTCCTTATAAATTTCACTTTGCTAAATACAATTGATGAAAACACAGATTGGCATTTATTATACTACCTTATTTTAACTCCTCATTAATTGAGCCTGTTTCAGCTCTGCCATTATATTATGCGAGACTGACAAGAAGCTGATTTATATAGAGACTCTAGTCTCTATCTCTCTAGATATCTCTTTATATCAAGACTCTAGTCTTGAAAAGACCTATTAAAACCAACATGAACAGTACCAGAAATTCCTTACAAAACATTTTAATTACATTTGAACATGTATTTAATAAGTGGCATCTGTTTACTATGGCAACAGGATTTCTTGTCTTTGTTCATCTACAAATATGACCAATCAAAAACAGCAGTATTTTTCTCATAAGTTTTCATTAAACTTCATCCTTCATTTGCCCTTGCAATAATATTCTCAAACTAAGTTTCTAAGTCTTCGACCTTTTTGAAAATGAACAGAAATATCAGGATTTAAAAAAACCCAAAACTTCTAAAAAAAATTTTAAAGACTGAAATCAATTTTAAGTTGAACAACTATTTAAAATGCAACAAATCTGTAAGTGTCTGAGTGGGGAAAAACATTTCTGCAGTAACTGGCAAACTGTAAAAACAAGAGAACTGCAGAAACCATAGTTGGGTATGTTTACCTTTTTGAAATTTTTGCATCTTTTGACAAATGAACTCTGTGGTAATGTTACCAGTTCAAATGATGCCAACTTTAGCATGCTAATCCAATAGTGCATTAGTGCATGTTTTAAAGACATTATTCAATGAAATCATCACAAGCACCATTCTAGATGTGTTTAAAGGCGTATGTGTGTGCACATGGTGTGGGAAAAAGGACTGTGAAAATCCAGGACTTGTATGCCTCATTTCAAATATACAGCTGGTTTTAATTTTTTGTTTGTTTGTTTCACAAACAAACAAGGAAAAAACTATCTTTTAGATTAATATAAATGCATTACAACACAAAAGGAAATGGCCTCAAGCTATGTCAGGGGAGGTTCAGGTTGGACATCAGGAAGAACTTCTTCACTGAAAGGGTGTAAAGGATTGGAACAGGCTGCCCACAAAAGTAGTAGAGTCACCATCCCTGGAAGTGTTCAAGAAAAGACTGGATGTGGCACTTAGTGCTATGGTTTAGTCGACATGGTGGTGTTCAGTCGAAGGTTGGACTTGACAACCTTGACGGTCTTTTCCAACACCAATGATTCTGTGATTCTATATGGAATGGCAGCTTTATGAAGCCTTTTACACCTCATCAACAGACTCCTAATTATAGTTTTATATCTGCCAGGAAACAGACTCCTCTTCTTTGACAAACTATTACAAATTGCTTCTCCTTAACAATAGAAAAAAACTACAGGAAAGATTGAATTCCTTCATAACTACAATGGCCGGTAGTCCAAAACTAACAGAAGTTGAGTTTTTAGCTTTTAGTGTTCTCGTCACTTTGTGGCATACATAATTAATCTCAGGATAAGAAAGCCTAAGAAAACTCCATTCTTAGCTGAAAACAGGAGAACTGAGCTACCAGACAGATGATGACTTATTAGCCACATACTTTTTATAGCCATATTTCTTATTTGTGTTTTCTCACAACTTTTATTAAAAATGCAATTAATTAAAAGGCATGTAAAAATATAAAAGAGTCACTCTCATTTTAACCAGCTTTTCAGAGAAGAGAAGTTTCCTTTTGATTACCACCATCTACCTTGCTCTTTTACCCAAGACCTACAAGGCACTGCAGCCTCAAATAGAAATAAATATCACAATACAGTACATTATTTTGCATGTCAACTCTAAGGGCTGACCTGTATTTAAAAAACCAGTGTTGATACTTTGTCATACCTAAACAAGCACTGTACTGCTGGAATGTATTTCATATAAATGCAAAGCTTCTTGGCATTCATCTCTTTTAAAAAAAAAAAATAAACACCTTGCAAAGTCAACAGCATAAATACTCCAGTGCCTGCATTTGTTATCTCTAAAGACAAACAGTTAATACTAAATCAAAACAGTTAAGCAGAAATTTGGTTGTTTTTTTTTCCTAATGTTAAGGGGCTGAAAGTGCAGTTTCTCAGAGCACAAATTTAGCAGCATCAGGTCTTCTTATCTAACCCCTATCGTTCTGTATGTTACTGTTCTGCATGTTTTCATCTCCCTTTCCCAGCCATTCTTTCTTTGTTGCCTCTTCCTGTCACTTATCTTAAGCAAATCCCATCAGAAATTATGCCAATTTCATGCTGCTGGTGTTATTGTCCTTCAAATTTACACCAAGGGCTAGGTTTTGCTTCAAGACCATGAAGTATTTCTGTACATGCTTAATTTAGACCTAAAAAATAGTTTTGTCCTTCTCAGTAGGCATATTCCTAGCCATAAAATTAAGCACATTATTATGGCTAAAGAGTAGGTATGGTCTGAGCTTATCCATGTCTGGCCTTACTCTTGGAGTAACTCTTGGACTTACTCATAATATGGCACCTTTACCCATCTCTGGTTGCCACTAGTCAATTCATCCCCTCTGCAATTTGTCGCTGCAGGTGCCATAGGAGTTTACCATACATATCAATAAAGCAGGATTGAACAAGTTTCCTTTTCCTCCTAAATGTCTGATTAAGTTACAAACAGCTTCTTCAAAACAAATGCTTTTACATGTTTAATAAATGAGAGAAAAGGTATAAAAAGCTGTCCACTTGTTTTCTTCCACTTCAACTTTGATCTTCCTTTGACAGCTCTATGTGCCATTTAGCTTCATTACTCTGGGCTGTAAGAGGAGTGCCAGGTTTTGCTTCACGCACTGGCTGCATGTATCAGGTTATTCTCCTAGTGCTCACAGACATAACTGGGACAGTTCCTCTTTCTCCTCTTTATCTATTGGTATCTATTGAAGGATCTTGGTTGCCCTTGCAATCAGAGTCGAGAGGAGCTTCAGTGTCACCCCTCAGCTGATAGCTTTGCTGCATCTGAGAAAGGTTCATAGTCTTTAAACTATATTTTAATATTGCCACTGTTTAACCTGCTTTGATTTAGCTGTACTTGCTCCACCATTATAAAAACAGCCAGCCAAACTGTGACACATGATATTTACACAAACTACACTAACACATCTAACCCTACCTTCTATACTAGGGTACACCAGTGTGACTCACTAATATGGAAGATAGGAGTGGTAACAACATGTGTGTGCCCTCTGTCCTCAACCTGTCTTTCACTCTAATCAACCCATCAATTTCTCATACGTGAGAAGGAGGCTTAGAAAGGAAGCAACAGTATGCTGACGGTCCTGTTCTGGCAAAATCTGATATTGTGTTTTTTAAAAAAATATATTAAATTCTTGTTCTCCCAAATTAAGTTGTATTCTCACTGTCTTGTCCTCAGAGAGAAGTCAGGGTGATGGCAGGACAGTGTGAAAGGGACAGCTATAAAAATTATTATTTCTGCCAATTTGGATCCCAGGTTCTCCCTGCATGAAAAGTACATGTCTAAGCAGCTCTGCATTATGTAGGACATCATTCCTCAAAACTCACCTTAGCTCAAGGGAGCAAAGACTGTATAATGAAGATAAAGTATAGGTTCTGAGTACCAGTTGGTTAGATGGGGCCAGGCAAACTTTGAGGTTTGGAAGGAGAATCTTGGGGGGTTATTGTGTCATTAACCTATGATGCTGCACCACTGAAAATCAGTTTTAAGCAGCCAGGGGAATGCCAGACATATTTTGGATAAACTGAAAGTAATACAGTAAAAAAAGGCAAAGAGGGGAAAGAGACTATTCTAAACAAAAAAAAACAATGAACAAATTAAAAAAAAAAAAAGAAAAAAGGAGAAAAAGCAGAAACTATATCTGTGGTAAAGAGTTATCCTTTTTTTGCTCTTTCTTCTTTACTGGACTAAATTCAATACAGACATGCAGCCAAGTTTTAGACTCTTGTTCAGAACATCAGTAACTATAGACNCTCTAATCAACCCATCAATTTCTCATACGTGAGAAGGAGGCTTAGAAAGGAAGCAACAGTATGCTGACGGTCCTGTTCTGGCAAAATCTGATATTGTGTTTTTTAAAAAAATATATTAAATTCTTGTTCTCCCAAATTAAGTTGTATTCTCACTGTCTTGTCCTCAGAGAGAAGTCAGGGTGATGGCAGGACAGTGTGAAAGGGACAGCTATAAAAATTATTATTTCTGCCAATTTGGATCCCAGGTTCTCCCTGCATGAAAAGTACATGTCTAAGCAGCTCTGCATTATGTAGGACATCATTCCTCAAAACTCACCTTAGCTCAAGGGAGCAAAGACTGTATAATGAAGATAAAGTATAGGTTCTGAGTACCAGTTGGTTAGATGGGGCCAGGCAAACTTTGAGGTTTGGAAGGAGAATCTTGGGGGGTTATTGTGTCATTAACCTATGATGCTGCACCACTGAAAATCAGTTTTAAGCAGCCAGGGGAATGCCAGACATATTTTGGATAAACTGAAAGTAATACAATAAAAAAAGGCAAAGAGGGGAGAGAGACTATTCTAAACAAAAAAAAACATGAACAAATTAAAAAAAAAAAAAGAAAAAAGGAGAAAAAGCAGAAACTATATCTGTGGTAAAGAGTTATCCTTTTTTTGCTCTTTCTTCTTTACTGGACTAAATTCAATACAGACATGCAGCCAAGTTTTAGACTCTTGTTCAGAACATCAGTAACTATAGACTTAAGCAACCTTTTGCTCTCCTCCAGCTCTTTCCCCAGTTTGGTAGCAGTTAAGAGAGCTGGGACTCATAGCAGAACTGACGAGTTTAGAAGATGTGTCAAGCAAGGAAGCACTCAGAGCTTTCACACAGCAATGATTACATGAGGAGTTTGACCTGGGAGTTGAACAGAAAGATGCCAGCTTCCGCAACCTTTGCACTTCTTCCGGTAGACCACTGTGCATTTACTCCATGTCAGGCTACTAACATGACGGCAGATTTTTTTCTGTCAGTTTTCTACCCTTCAAGAAACCAGGAAAAAATTCCAACCATAGAGCAAGGTCTTGTGAAAAACAGCTGGTCTTAAAGAGCACAAATTTGCACAGCATTAGCACTGAACCCTGGAAAACAAATGGAACCAGAGGTACTGGTACTGACTGCACTTCACCACTAATTATTTTAGTAGAAATATCATACTACTTAAGGATTATGAGAAGCTCTGGCCCTCAGCCAGAACTCTGGAACTAAATACCACTTCTCTCCTTCTCTGTCCGAACCTCAACTGAAATCTACATTGTCTTTGCTCATGCTGACAGATTTCTCTCTCCACCTGACAGGATATACAGAAAAACACAAATGAAAATATGTATTAGGTATGTCATGACATAGTCACTGTTGAGAAGTCCTTTTATGTTTCCATCAACATGGATAATATTGCTTTCTTCTCTGGTATCACAACACAGTATCCATTAGATCATTCTATGGGGCAGCTAGTTGCAATCTTTTTTTTTTTTTTTAGGTGTGTGTGTTCTTACAACATTTTTGTAACATTTTCTACAGTTCAATAAGATGGTTTGGATATCATACCACAGGTCACTCTCAATTTTGAAATAGTTTTAATTTAACTTAAACTGGCACTTGAAAGCATCACACACTCCTCTTGTTGCAAGGATGTTCTTTTATCTCGAAACTACTTATCTGCTGTTTCTTTCTGGAGTTACGACTTGCTGTGAGCAACAGCATGTGCAAGTCTAGAAGTCAATATGCCTCAGAAATTACTTTTAATTTCCATTATTTCTTATATTAAATGCTGACTTCTAAAAGATTCTTTTAAATCCTATCAGCAGCTTCAGACAGGTCCTTGAATAACATTCCATCATATCTTTTGGTACTGGTTTTCCAGTAATAACCACACCTAAAATATTTACCAATACAGACAGCACTTTTATCATTGCTGAAACAGGTTTAAAAACAGACTATTAATAAAAAAATCGTAACAAAATGGCAGTATGTTCTTGTTTATAATCACAACCATTTATAATCAACTACCAAATGAAGAAAATAGCTGACTGTTCCTGCCCTTGACGCCTGTTGCTATTGCCTTAATATTGTCCATGAAAATTAATATGCTGATGATTGAGGTCTTCTGACTCAGCCTCATACAGACCTGAACAAAATACTGAGCTGTTCTACCACCGTAATGCACTAAAAAAATCCCCATCGTTGTAAAAGAAAGCTTGTTAGGTAAATTACATCGTGAATACCATTCCTTTTTATTCAATTGCATATCCACAGCCAAAATTCCTGCATCCAACTTTTCAGTTAGCCAAATTAAAGTGAAAAAGCTGTCAAGTCATCCATATAACAGCGAATGTGTTTCACATTCCTTCCAACCTGTCGTTTTTCTCACCTGCAAGCATTTCTACTTTCGTGTATTACCTATGATTCGCAGCATTTCTATAAAACAACCTCTGACAAAATTTTATTTCAGCACATAGAAGTGTTAAAAGTACAGTTATCAGCTGAGAGGTATTTGCTATTCAGAAGACGTATATTTTACTAATTTTTGACCCACGATGTTCCGTTCAATCTCTGGGTTTAATGCAGGCACAAATCCCACCATCTGTACTACTGAAGGTTTCTACAGCAGATCTGCCATTTTAGCCTCTCTCCCAAATACAACACAGCACAGCACACAAAGGTCTCAATCTTTGCAAACTGCGCTATAAATAACCACATTCGTTTCATACCTCTCGTGAACGCGGTTTCAAGAGATCATTCCCTTGCTGACTTAGTTCGCGAATTTAAAGGGCCATAAAAGCACTGCGCTGCTGTGGGGACATTGAAGGTTATACTCGGCTGTGCTGCGGTAGGAAAGGTCCGTTTTAACCCAGGGAAGAGCCCGCNTCAAGAGATCATTCCCTTGCTGACTTAGTTCGCGAATTTAAAGGGCCATAAAAGCACTGCGCTGCTGTGGGGACATTGAAGGTTATACTCGGCTGTGCTGCGGTAGGAAAGGTCCGTTTTACCCCAGGGAAGAGCCGCTTTGCTGCTCTGAGACGAGTGGGGTCTGGGAGGAGCTACACCCATCGAACTTGCATTGATGGGTGAGCAAGGAGCAGGCAGTAGAGAGGAAGAACTCAAAAGGCAGAGCGTGGCACACCAGGTCACTGGCAGATTAAATTCAAGCAGGTCTTTTAGTTACTCTGACAAGGAGCCAGCTCTCCCAGGACCCCGACAAACGAGCAAGGCGGCACTGGCGCCCCCGTTCCCGCCCCGTCCCGCAGCAATGCTGTCCCCAAGGCAAGTGCTGTGGCTTCCACCGACGGCGCGACGCTGCCGCGGAAGCCGGGAAGGCTGCAGCCCGTCCTTCCACGCCGCGGGCAAAGACCGGAGCCCCGGCCGGACCCGCCACCCGCTCACAGTCGGACCTGCCCGGCGGCTTCTCCCAGCTCGGAGCGCAGATGCAGGCACGGGCTGCCCCGCCAGTCCGCACTCACTCCTCGCCTCAACTCTTTCACTTCCTCAATGCCAGGAGCCGCTCTTCCTCTTTTCCCCCCACCCTCACAAAACGCAGCTCCGTCCCCCCAGCGCCGCTCCCTCGGGCCGGCCCGCAGAATGCGGGGGCATGGCGGCCCCCACTGCCGCCCCCTGCCAGGCCTGGGGCTGGAGCTGGGGTTGGAGCTGGAGCTGGAGCCGACGGGCCGCCGCTTACCGCCGCAGAATGCGGTCGCTGCAAGTGCCGTTGGCAGGAGCAGGAGCAGGAGCAGAGACAGCGGCCGAGGGCTGCCGAGGGCTGCCAAAGGCCGCCGGGCACCTCCCGCGCGGGGAGGCGGGGGCTGAGCCGCTAACGGGCGCCGGGCCGCCTCCTGCTGCGCGCCCCGGCCCGGCCCCACCTGCCGGGCGTAGGGACGGGAGGAGGAGGAACCCGGGTCCCATACTCGTCGGTGCCGCTCGCCGTGTCTCTCCTCGCCCTCACAGCATGGGCGAAAGTAGCAACAGGTGGCGGGACAGGGGGCCGCCAGAGGCGGCGGGCAGCTGAGGCCACGTCCCCAGCCCGTTTCGTCCCTCTCGAGGAGCATTTTGGCGGTGCTGCCCCATATGCCTGGCACAGCCTCTGATCTGCCCGAGCGGACCGCGAGGTCAGCCGAAGTTGCGAACGAAGTTTGCTCCCAAAACTGAAACAAGCCCGGCTCCTGGACTCTGAAGCGGCCAAATGCCTTCTCGGGTGTGGGGATTGGGTGTGCGGGGCAGACTTCTTCGGGCTCACCTTCGCTGGCTCACCTTCACGCCTTCCATGCACGAGAAGCCACACTTGAATGAATAAATGAATAAAGTCACTCAAAGAGTTGGTATTAGTTGGTCTTTCCGTTGCCAGAGAGGACAAGGAATGAATCGATACACAGATAATTACACTCCTCTGCAAGTGCAGATGATTGAGGCACCCTACATTCCGTTCTGCAAACCACTTTTGCACTCAATTTCGAATTTCAAATCTTCTTGGCAATAAAACCACTGATTTATTTTTAAGCCTGTGCACATTTGTAGAATCAGAGCTTTCTAAAGTAAATTGCTCTGTTGCTGTGAAAGAGTCAAGATGTTAGAAGCAAGGTCAATGTTGCCCCAGATTATGAAAAAACAATCAGATATTGGTATGTAAGCAAATTCTCTACTTGCAAAGTATAGATACACATGTAGATATAAAGTGTGTTGTATCTCCATGGCCTTTGGCTGCTAGGTGTGCTTTCACAGGATTGCTGATACGTGAATTGAAGTACGAAAGCAGCAGTTCTCTCACAGCACTTGTTCCCTATCTGTACTCAGTTCATAGTTTGCTGCTTCTTCACCAGACATGGGAATAGGTAGAAGTGCCTCTTGTTTTTCATTCCTTGAGAAGAGGAATACCATCTCCTTGCAAACAGTGCCTGTCTTAGTTTTTAAAACATCACAGCTAAGGACAATGCTCTTACTCCAGTTATCACTCACCAACCTCAGTCCCTGAGACAAGTGTGCCCTTTTTCTTGTTTTAAGCCTGTTGACTGAGCATTGCATGCCTCTGGTAACCGTGTTCTAGCAGAAGATGAACTGCAATTACCACCCAGACACTCAGCTCCAGCACTTCAGCTGAGGCTCATGCATTACCAACCAATCATGTTAGGGAGACTTTTTTTACCGCTTCACTATTGCCTTTCAGAAGATGGTAGTGAAATAGATGTGGATCCTACAAGATTATTTCTTGCTGCATGGAAAATCCTTGAACAACAGAAGTCGATACTGGAGCACTACAATTACAGATTCTTTTTTTCTTCTCCTCTTTGACAGCTAGTAAAGAAATGAGCCTCAGAACGTTCAGCCTACTTCCCATGAAAGTTACCTAATGATCAGCTTTCAGGCTACACTGGACAACCTTCCTTCTCTCTCTCCTTCCTAGTGAAACTGTTACTTAAGTAGGGGGAAAAAACAAATTATTATGAAACAAGACAAGAACTAGAATGGGGTTGTACACTCCAGTCCCCCACTTGTGTTCACACGTGTTCAGGTGAGAGCCCTGTGCACCAGGTTTCCTAATAATTTTTTGATTTTCTGAAACAGTAGATCTCTGTTCTTTTTCTTCACAGGTTAGATTTTCTTCACAGTAGCTTATTTACTGAAACACATTACCAGCACATTAGCTTCTTCAAACTGAGGAGGGAAATCAACTTGTGCCTTCCACATCCTGTAAACACGATGTATAAAAGAACACCAATTTAAGCATTTTTTGCTTGTCCAGTCACATTCTGAAAAATGTGAAGAAAACCCCATCCTTGCTTTTTGTACAGAATCTGAATATACAGACTTGTACCGCGCATGCTGTGAGAATGAAGCCTCCTCTGTAGGCTAAGGAACAGAGGCCTCTCCTGACTTGATCCCAGTCAGGGTAGGATTGTAGATCAGTACAAATATAGGTTGAATGTGCCTGGCTATGAGTGAGGGCAGAGCTTGGGGCTGCTGTGACAATGGATTCACCCTTTGAAGTATCATGAGGCAAACAGGAAGTTTTAGGTTTCCACTCAAGATGCTTTCAGAGTTCAAGTTGCTCCATAGTTGGGCAGCAGCTGAGCAGTAACGTTTTTGGATTGCGAATTTGAATGCAGGCACTTATACTGTGCTTCAGTTGCTTTATAAGCCTCTGTACTTTTCCCTCTGGGTTACCCATAATGATAAATTTCTACTGCTATTACATAAAACAGTCTAAATCTTTTTTTGTGACTTCTTTCACATACATTTGTTTAGTACCTTATTAAGGGCATGCTACTGTTTTGCAGTGCCTTTACTGTGTAGGAAGTTCTGCATTCTTATCCATTGACATTATATCTCCAGATGCTATTTATATACAGTCCTAGATATTTCACAAACAAAATTTGCACGGTAACTAATATTATAGCATGTTTACTTACTGCATATGCTATAAGAATGCATGCCCGTGACATTAATTAGTGATCTTTGTAGACAAGAGGCTTTCCATTATCACTAATAAGTGAAAAGAGTTGAGCTACTGTTACAGGTCTTGCCTGCTGCTGTTTCTATGTTTCTGAGCAGTTCAGATGTCATGATTAATCCCCTCTCCCCTTCATTCCCATAAATACATTTGAAAATGACTTACCAGTGATTGTGTGTTTTAAGCTTTTCCTTTTGTTTGGAAGCTGCTGTTGCTATGCCATCATCTGTATTACATTTTATTTGGGTGGGTGTTAAAATACAATTGGAGAGTTAATAGACTCATCCCATCATGCACAGTGTTCTGATGGTGCGTGACCTCATTTCGGCTACCTGGCAATTGCCATACAGAAGACTAATGTTGGCTTCCACTTGGGAATTGAGCAGAAATACTATCCTTGACGAACGTGTGCCTTATATAGTCCAAGTGAGTACTGGGAAGGAAAGCACTTCAGCTTAATTTTATTTTGCCCATTAGTTTTATACTTATGGACAATGTTTAATTGGTGATTATTTTTATTTACAATTAATTTTTAGATTTATGCATGCCATCAAAGATGCTTTTAGCCACAGAATCCTAAACCACACTGTAAAGACTGGTAGTTAACAAATGTTAATTTAATATAATTTTAATGCTGCTATTTACAGAGACTGTTAATCAAGAATATAGGATTTGCTTGGTGGTGGTGTGTTAAAATAAAACCCATTACAACTGGAACTTTGAAAAGCAATAGTGAGGTAGAAACTTTATTTACAGAAACTAGGTAGGTGAATTAACAAATTAAAGCACATACTTGTACAATATGAAAGTAATTGCTTATATAGTAATCTTTTACAGTGAATTCCAGTTATCCTTGTATGATTTGTGGTATATAGCAAAGTTCTTAAATCCTTTTGCAACTCAAGTACAATACGTAAGTACTATAAAATCCTTTTTCATAATACGCTGTGGACTAAGGAAGATGAAATGTATTTACACAAAATTCAAGGATGGATTGAAACTGTGAGCAGTGAACAAACTAATAACCTTTAAGTGAAGTCTGTCAGTCTACTCTTAAAGCATTAGTATATTTTGTGTGTTTTTTGGGCAGTTTTGAGTACTGCGCCAATTTTTCTTAGTATTCCCCCCTAGCCCCATAAGCATGAGTCCCTATAGGATCAAATATTTACAAATGTCACTGGAATTATGTGTCTCCATTTGTTACTTAAAAACAGGCTCATTTTACTTGCTTATGCAAACTTAGGGATGTGTCCTTCTCTAGGAGTCATCATGGATTCCCCTACGTTTGAGTTCAGTCAGTGTAAGCATTCTTTATCCAGAAATGGGAATTGCCATGACTGGAATAAATACTAGTGCCTCTGCTCTCAGTTCAAGGCTGCTTATTCAGAAATTACATTTGTCTGTTTTTTCAATGTCTGTCCTATGACTAATAATCTCTAAATGGGTTTCATCATCTTACACAACACCTTGGCAGAGGAATTAGACAGCTGTGAAGAAGCTGTAGCTTAACACCCATTCTGACTTGCAATACTAACTTCTGTCTTTGCTGCCCCTGCCCTCTTACTGCCTTAGTTTCATTTCTTGGTTTTGGTCTCATATCCTCTTTCTCTGATGTACGACAAGGTTAGTAAAGATTTAGTAACAACAAGTTTCACGTTGTAATTCTGTAGTTTGTTGTAATTGTTCAAGCAGCTTGGTAAAACCACTGCAGGTTTGGGGTTTTTTATCCCTCCTGCTCCCTGGCCTGAAGTTGTGAACTTCTGTTTGGAATAAAACAGGGAGTGGAGCAAGTAAATTCCTTGACCCTAAGAAGACAGAATGATAAAGTTGGGTTATCATTCTGACCACATCTGTACTGTTTCTGAGGATGCTCTAAAGCCATGTTAAGCATGTCTCTGTGTACATCAGCCCATTTGGTCCTTTTGCCAGACTTCTGAACACTTGCAGAGCTCTCCAAACGCATCCACTCAGCGCACAGCACACAATCTCTCATAGGCCATTCTGGGATGGCTATGAAGGTCCTTCTGTCATGCCTTATATCATATTCACCGTTTTTGCCAAACCTTCCAAGTAACCTAAAAAACCACGTTCTCGTCCTGAAGATAATAAATTGGTCTTGCTGTACCAGTACCTGGTAGAGAAAAAGAGTTTATGGGATCATTTCAATGGAAGATGAGAGAGGGATGAGGAGGTTCACTGAAGACAGTGAAAACAGGGGTAGTGTCATCATTATGGCCCTGTGACATGTCAGTGGAATCCGCCAGGCAGGAACCATCCACTCCCGCACTACCAAGAGCTGCCTGCTACTCAGAGAGATTACAACACTAGCAAATCTACAGGCAGAACAGAAGTAAGAATTCATCCACATAGAGAAACAACTCAGCAAAAACCCAGCCTGTCACAGGAACCTGAGGAATAAACCAGGCCACCCGGTACTCCTTGTCACCCTTTTAGAGTCAAGCACCTCAACAGACTTTGATAAAGACTGAACATAGATAGCTTTCCTAGGGAGGGGAAACAGCAAAATCCAGATCCAGGCTTGGCATATAGAGGCAGATGTAAAATAAACATGCCTTTCTAGCCTTGTGAGATATTAAAACAAATGCATAAAAAATTCAGGACCTATAATCCTCTATCTTCAGATCTTCCCCATGAATTCAGTAAAGCATCCTTTATCACATTCTGTAACAAAAGAAATTCTAGACCTTCCATGCTAAACATGAAAATAAAAAGAATCTTGGAACGGTTTGGGTCTGAAGGGCCTTTTAAAGATCATCCAGTCCAACTTCCCTGCAATAGGCAGGGACACCTTCCACTAGATCAGCTCGCTCCAGGTCATATCCAACCTAGACTTGAGCACTTTCAGGGATGGGGTCATCCATAGGTTTGCTGTTCCAGTGTCTCACTACCCTCAGCAGAAAGCAATTCTTCCTTCTATTCAATCTAAATCTCTCTTCTTTAAAACTGTTAACCCTTGTCCTGTCACTACAATCCCTTCTTTTCTACAGGCTAAGAAACCCCAACTCTCTCAGCCCTTACAGCACAGGTGTTCCAGCCCTCAAACATTTCCACAGCCGTCTTCTCTGGACCTGCTCTCACAGGTCCACGTCTTTCCTGTGCTGGGGACCCTGGAGTTGGATGCGGCACTCCAACTGGGGCCTCACAAAAGCAGACCAGAGGGAAAGAATCACCTCCCTTGTAAAGGCCCAGGGCTGCAGGCTACAAAGCTTTCCTAGCCCTGGGTATAGCTTATCAATGTCCAAATTGAAGGTATGGTCCCAGCCTGCCTCCACAGTGCAGAACCACTCCTGTTTATGCCCTCTAGCTTGGGAACCCAGACACCAGAGAATCTCACCAGCTGGATAACAGAGCTGGCCTGGCCAGCTGCAGTGCATTCATTCACACTGCAGTTTAAGGTCAAATACAACTGGGGCCACAGCTGGAGGCTGTGCAGTCTGCCCTGTGTGCGCCACAGGTTTGTAGCACTACTTGTCCTCAGCCTACTTATGCTGCTGAGGGAGCGTTTTACATTGATCAAGTGTACTATAGCTCTTGCTTTAGCATTTTTCTTTCTAGAAACTTTTGTCTTTAGCATGCTGGAAGATGATGTGCATTCCAGCGCAATGTGACCCTACTGTCATATTTCCTGGCAAAAGTGCTGCTGCTGGGTGGCCTGTCTTAATCTTGACCCTCAGTCTACAGTAATTCCAGAGGCTGGATACCACAAACAAGGTAATCTTCCAAGCACTGACCAACGTGATCCAACTAGGCTGCAAGCAGTCTGAGTTGGGAGCTTGTGAAGAGCCATTTACTTCAATGCTCAGGCTGCAATGCTGTGCAAGAAACCATTTTTTGCAAGGATGGCCTGTAAGTTAAGTTCCAAATAGTGTTTTCAACTCTACTGTGAAATAGAGGTATAGGCCCAAAATTCACCTTTGCACTTGTCATGTAGTCAGTACTTTGAAATAAGGCCCCTTACTCTGTTCTGGAGACAATGCACCTGTCACAGGCACAAATATTCACTAGCATGGGTGCCAGGTGTGTAGTGACAGACTGGTACCAGACTGCAGTAACTGACTGCACAGAAGCCAAAAAGCCCAAGGCTACCAGATAAAAATTGCTTACTCCTTAAAAGAGCCAATCACATCTGCACACAGGGCAAAACAGATGATTGTTGAATATGAATGGCACATGCATCCTTCCCATCATGTTGCTGAGAAAGTCCTTCTGCTTTCCAAAAGGTTGTCTCTCTGTAGCCAGCTGCACAACAGCTGCAATCTTCAAGTTGTATTGAAAATAACAAGGATAGAGAACTTGACTTATGGGAGGATAATAAAGCTTTGAAGTTTTGTTTTATAAAAAGTATCTAGCTATGGTTGTGAATATTACACTGATATCCAAAACAAGCACTGAAAATGCAAAAACCTCCTCAATTAAAGTCAACTGGTAACCTTCAAATAACTCTCTCAGGCTCTGCAAGCACAGACAATAGAATGCAACAAAATGGAAACTTCTGCTCCAAATTAGACATGCAGATTTATGCACCAAGTCATGGTAGCAAACAGTATGCCAGGCTCTGAAACTGGGATATGCATTCAACTAATTATGCTTAGTTCAGTGAGGCAACAGAGAGGTGCTGTATGTACATATACCATCTTAATATGCTCATGGTATTAAAGGGTAGTTTAGTGCACTCAGTATCTCTAGCCTGGGATATGCTATACAGTCCCACACTAAATACTTCTTCAGGAAATTTGCTGAAAATTTATCCTTTATTTGGGCCAAAATCCCCACGAAAGATCACTACTTCTGAAACATCTGCCCCAGTTTTGTCAGTCTCACCAGAGGCTTTCAGTACTTCCTGTTAACAAACAAACCTGCTTTGAAAGTCTAAACCTGGACAAAGTTGCATAGCATTATGAGATTATATGCACACAAAAGAAATAAAAGTACCCACAAAACAGGCTGTGTTTCAGAAATCAGAATATTACTTTTAATCTTTAATTAAAACAAGTTTTGATTGAAATACATTTGCAGTCAACTTACAGTTCACATAAAGCTTTTAGTTCAACGGATTGGGTTTTTTGGTCCTTTAAGGGTAAAGGTAGATCTTTCAAAATAAGATTATAGATCCAAGAGTACCCAAAATAACTCTTAATAAAAGCAGAAGTGCTTTTAGTCTGAGTACTCAGCTGTTTGGTCCTAAAAATTCTTAATGTCTTAAATAATGCACTTCTAATGCTGCAAAAACCAATTAAGGTATTAAATTTTGCTATTTTACTCAGTCTTTCGTTGAAGTTTATTTTTTTCCGGTTGAAAGAAGTGTTTTTCAAGAGCGTTGACCAATTCATCTAGTTCCTTCTTCAGCTGCTCAACATCACTGGAAAAAAAACAACACACAAACACAGAAAACAGTGTCACAGTGTCACACCCAAATATGCACACAGCCTCTATTATACCAAATTTACTGCTGGAAGTGACAATACCTGTTTCCAGGAGGTGCACAGAGTTCAGAATAGTATTTGATCTTTGGTTCTGTTCCACTGGTTCTCATTGTGGCCACTCCTCCATTAGCAAAAGTGAATGTTATCATTTGGCTACTTTTACTAGTGGGAAGTATCTAGAAATAGTAAGAAGATTTTTTTTAGAAGCTTGGAAAGAGACTAAATAAACCGATGACTTAATGTCATATCATATAACTAAAATATCAGCTCAAATTAAGTTTTGTTTTCTTCATCATTGTGGTTTTGAGACCACAACAACAGCTTGTCCTCAACCTAGAATCTCTGGTAGCAGCACATTACTGCAAGGTAGCTCATTTCAAGTCTAGTCAACGTTTTTACTGTGAATAGAAATTGCTCTGTGATGGCATTTCCCAGGAGGAAAAGAAATATTGTGGAAATCAAAAGAATCCAAAGCCACATCTCAGTAGACAGTTTAACTTACAAGATGATAATGCAAAATTGCTGTAGCAAGACAGCAAGTTCCTCCTACCACCCTTTGCAGGCTGTCATCTTGGAGAGAAAAAAACACCACAAAACCAAAAAAAAAACCTCCAACACCACTCCCACTTCATTTCCTCTCACCAAGGCAAAACAATCATCCCCAATCTAACCTATTTTATGACTTAGTATGTTTAGAGTGTTTCTCCATAGAATTTTTTATGTATATGTATATACATATGCAGATGATTTATTTGTAATTTAGAAAGATACTTACAGCCTTTTGATCTGGCTGGCTGCTGTCATACCCAGTGGTTAGATCTCTTATTCCAGAAACTTTAAATCTACCACAAGATTTTGGGTATGTGTTTCTTCCATCAAAATTTCTAAGGTTGTCAAAAAGCTGCTGAATAATTTCAGGATCATGGCAGATGAAATATGAAGCTTTGTTAATATGGAAGCCATATCTGTGAAGACACAATACTAATGAATTAAAGAAGCAATGTACTTCTTGGAGTTGTACACCACACACATTATACAGCTTTCCATAAAGCAAGATTCTATACTCATGGTCACCCAAGTGTAGCATCAGTTTGCTCCCTTACAATTTTAAGAAGGCCTCAACAGCTTAATTGTCCTACTTTACATGCTTTAAAGAAACTTCTGTGTAGATGTCTTTCACTTTTAATGATTAAAACTGAGAAAGTTTACTACAAAATCAGAAGAAAAAAAAGATACCATTGTTGCCTTGAAGAGCTCTAAAAGATTACATCTAAATAACTTCTTTGAGTGGATTCCAGCTGACCTTTTCTGAATAAAACAAATTCTAGGCTTTTTTTTCCATATACACTTCAATGAAGTGTTCCTACTAAATCAAACTGTTTTGAATGTTAGCTCTTTACCTTACTGGTTGCTGTCAAGAAATGTGATGAAGAATCTGCATCACAGACAAATGACCTGCTAACACTGACTTCAAAACAGCATGTTGTTGAAAAAACATACAAGCCTGGACTGGTTGTTTAAGTGAGCTCTTCCTACACATCAAGACTTGATAAATATCCTTGACGGCAGTGAAAACCTGAAGAGGAGAATCTTTCATTAGTACTGGGATGTTAACCCTAGAAGCCTGAAAGACTCCTTAAATAGGCTCATGCTTATACTTAAATGGACATCTTGAAGGTTAACAGCAGTTAAATCAGTCTTGAGAATTCAGCAAGGGAATTAACAAAACTTATCCTCTAACTGAAAGAAGTGCTAAGCCTACTAGGACTGTGTCCTTTTCCTGATGTGCATGTATTTCTTTCAGAACAGATCCTTCTATGTTTCCAAAATGTAGAGTTTCTTCTACTTCACCAGCAACTCACAAAGTAAATCTAACAAAGAACAAAGTAGTAAGGAGTAGAAAACTGCAACTCCATACTATTCACGAAAAAGCTAAAATCACACACAAAATAAAACAGGAACCTTTCTTCCAGCTCTAGTTATCAAGCATCAACTTAACAGGGAAGATTTGTATCCTCTCTTGTACCTCTAGCTTTTCCACAAAGAGTGACTACGTGCAGTGGTCTTTCAGGCTGCTAAAGAAGCTCTGACTTTAAGAGTCCTCTTCAGTGGCTATGTACACAGCCACACTGTGGCACAGTTCAATTCCACCTGATCAAATATTCTGAGGGCAACTAGAAGCAGAGAAGGACAATTCTTTGAATATGAACTTCCAGCCACTAGTAATTAAGGCAATTCTTATATCAGATGCTGTATTTGCAGCTTATATTTGCAGCTCTAGGCATGAATTCCTCTTCCAAGCTTTTATATTACTGTTTTTTAAACCCACCTAAACTTCTGCTATGAACAATAGCTGATAAATACCACAATTTATTTATACACTGTAAGCAAGTCTTTGACACTTGATTCCTTCTTGAAGATGGGATCAAACAAATGTGGCTAGTACTGGATGCAAATAAGAATCCTGAGAATTGATAAGCAGCAGCAAGGCTANTAATCAGAAGCTGAAAGAACAACCAAAACTCAGCATAAACTATCCATCAAAAAAAGATAGAATAATATCATAAGAAGTCTAACTTTGGAGATGACTAGAGTTAATTTAATCACAAGTAGCCCTGCAAGGACAGAAGCAAACTAGCTTCTATGAGTAACATAAATATGCCAGAGCTACTTAAAACCCATTCTGCCATCAACATTTTTGTGCATCTGGCTCATTTAAGCAGCAAGAAGTACTATTCACTCTAAAACACAGCAATACTGCTGGCCAAAAACCCGTCCATTCTTCTGTAAAAGAACCCAAGCGCAGAACTTCCCAAAAGGGAAACATCTTCCAGACAAGCAAATAAAAACAATCTGAAAATCTCATTAACTAACAGGAAATTAGTAAGGTAGTATTATTATTTTTAAAATATCTTAAAAGGGCACAAAACAAAATCACAAATATATTCACACCCATGAGGTAGGATCACTTCCTGGGAGATTACTATTAGCACAGAATTATGTTAGTAGTACAATAACCCACAATTTATTTCTTCATATACAATAGATTGTTATTGAGTCTCTATTAACCTCAGTATGTGAAATGGAGAAAATCTGAAGATTAAACCATTATAATTGAACTTACTCATCATAGACAGCTCTCAGCTGCTGAGACAAAGACAAATTCCTGGTTGCCAAAAAGCTTGCCATCTCTGCAGTTATAACAGCAGCACTGACACCATCTTTGTCCAGAACAGCAGGACAGCACATATACCCTAAACAAAGAACATTATATATAATGTTTTGACATATTTTAAGATTAAATAAGATAAAATGTGGGGGTGGGGTGGTTAATCAAATCAACACCAAGGCAGAAAAGTACAGATATTTTAAAGTTAAATCAAAAGTAGAAAAATTTTATTTTCTAATCAGTGTTCATTTCAATAAGCAAGATATTCAATGGGATTTCAAGACAGAGAATTTCATCCTATTAGCATCAGATGCTCCCAAGTTCTTATGGAATTCCCCTAAAAGAAATGCCACACTGCAGGAACAACACAAGTATAGCACTTTGTCTCAAATGTGATTACACCTTACATGATATGGTAAGGTAACACCGACAATTATCTGTGAAATTAGTCACATTTTCTCTAGTTTTCAGGTATTGAGATGCTTAAGAAATAGCTTTACAATCTCCTGCTCACGAATTCATAGTTTTTGTTCATGGCTTTCATTCATGGCTTTCCAGTTTACAAATACAATTTGTGGGAGATTTTACTTAATTTTATTCATATTTAAACTTAGCTTAAAACTGTCAGGTAAAAAAAAATCAACTTCAAGTGTGAAAAATGCATGTTTCTTTTTTTAAATAGCTTATGCAGAATAGTTTACATAGCCATGCTACTGAAGATACATACACCTAGCTCTCATCTAACTTTGTGCTAGGCAGAGATACAAACGATTAAAACCAGTAATATCAATCAGCCAAATGGGTGATTATTTGTTACTCACTGGAAATATACCCATTGTGTTGGGAGCACCCATATGTTACTTTTTTTTTTGACTGTGAGGGTAATAGAACACTAGCACAAGTTGCCCAGACAGCTTGTGGACTCTCCCTCCCNCAAGCACCAAGACACAAAAATACAATTCTCAAGTAGTCAGTATTTTTAGTTGACTCCATGACAAATAATTTTTATTTAATCATAAATACGTCAATTGGACATTGTGAAGATTGGAAAAGTCTCAAATGGGTAAAAAAAGGTTAATATTGATATGTGCTAGAACAGGAAAAAAAAAATTAAGAATAAAGAGGAAGACAAATGTGAAAACTGTCCAAATATTCCCAGTCATAAAAGGGGACAAAGACACTACCAAACAGACAAAACCAAGACCTACAGAAACAGTACCTGTTGTGAANAGCTTGTGGACTCTCCCTCCCTGGAAATATTCAAGAACCACCTGGACACAATCCATGGTAATGTGCTCTGGCGTACCCTGCTTGAGCAGGGAGATTGAACCAGGTGACCTCCAGCAGTCCCTTTCAACCTTATCCATTCTCTGCTTCTGTGCAATTCTGCCACCTTTTGCAGTAGTTCTACTTTCACTATTTTGCAGGATATGAAAACATAATATTCTGTTTCTTACCTATAGCCTCTTCAAATGCAAAAAGAACAGCTTTTCCCTGGTCCATGAGCTGTTTGG
>VYZS01040957.1:46075-82811 GCA_013400695.1 Neodrepanis coruscans | reverse complement strand
TACAACACTTTGACTTGAGTGAGTTAGAATAATGATGGTAAATGTAATGCACAGTATTTATTATCTCTGCTCAGGGAGCAGAGCTGTTCTCTTGTCTAACACACACACGTGTGTGTGGAGAGGGGGGAGGGGGGGAAATTTCCATTTGTTATTTAAATATTTTTGAAAAAGTTTGTAAAGTATGGCTGCAATGTGTGCCCAAAATCTGGAACTGCATGTGCAAAAACTGGGCAGCTGCTTAGGCAATATGCAGTTTTCTGTTTGTTGGTATCTGTGACCCATATGCAATATCTATTCCTCACACGCATGTTTAATTAACATTTTCTTCATATCTTGTAAGTTTGGCAGGCAGAACACTGGCAGATGATTAAGATAATTTAGTCCACTGTGTCGTTTTGTGGTAACTGAGTTTTTTCCTTCATTCATTTTACAGTAATTTATATAATTTCACAGCCCTATCCTATGTGAACAAGGATCCTGCTTTGTGTTATGCTTTGTGTCCAGCTTGAATGTGAGGATCGGGGCAACTGCATTTGGCAAAAAACTATGAGAGACTGAAAAGGGTTCATTGGATAATTAATAAGTACCAGATCCTCTCCTGACATAAAACAACTATAAAATTTGTTGTTTCACCTGAGGATTTGGTCTGATTAGATGATTATACCCAGGTTTTTTAGACCTGTCTTCTCAATGTGTAGGGCATTTATAAATGGGAAGATGTAAACATGAATTAGTGAGCTCCTCAGGTGCAGACATGTCTACTTGTAATGTCAGGCATCCACACAACTCTAAGTTCTATCTTTGTTCTTACTCTCTGAGTAAATGACCTTAACAACCTCTTTTCAGTAGCCATAAACCAGGCTTTTTAGAACCTTCCCTATTTCTGAAATAAAACAAACCTCAGTTATTAAAAATGTTCTAGGCAGATTCTTTTGCAGCCTGGTAACTGCTGCAGCAGCAGCCATACATATCACAGCATCCTAGACTAGATGAGGTTGGAAGGAGCCTCTGGATATCATCTCGTGCAGCCCCAGAAGGCAAATCACTGCCCTTGGCTGTGGTTTCCCCACTCAGTTTTGTCACTGCCTCTGGGAAATGATCTTGGTCTTCTTCAGGTCACCAGTAAAATCTCCCTGGAAAGGATTTTAAAAAAAATATTTTTGGAAGATGTTTTAGGCTTAACTTCAAAAAACAGTTGTATCAGAACATCTTCAGGAGGTTACAAAAGCGAGGCAGAAACAGCTGCAAGCCAGAAAGGTCAGGAATGTTGGGAACTACAACTGGCTTTGCTGCTGTTGCAATGATGTTTTACCCTGCAGTGGGCTTTTCCCAGTGCTCTCTTTCCACTCTGAGAGCTCTCTGAGTCTCTCAGACATTCACTCATCCCAAAGAGAAACCTAAAATTTCTTTCAAAGCCCAGTAGCTGCCATAGAGTGGGCTGAGGTTACAAGGGCAGCACAGCCTCCATAGGAGGATCCTTGTTGGATTGGGAAGACTCAAATGGTTTTCAGATGGGCTACATGGAAACACTCACGTTATTTAAATGATCATAGACACCCTAATTCTTAAAGTCTGGGAGGTTTAGGTCACTTGCAGAAAGTAAATTGTTTTTGACCAACATGCCTAATGTTTCATAGTTCCCTTGTCCCTCTTAATCCAAAATGAAGAAGGCTCTGAACTCTCAGTATCTTGCCCTATACATTTTTACATGTGTAATGAATACACACATCCATGTCAGCTCCTTGTTACTTGATCCAAACAATTCCTAAATTCTCCAGAACAGAAATCTCAGTTAAATCCTGATCCATGGTCACTCTGTGTTTGCTTTGCTGAACAGTGAGGGCTGAGCAAAGGTTTATGTGTTTGCAGAATCAGGGATTATATATTTGTAAACTCCCCAAACCTCAATAAGTGAGAACAATAACATTGTAGCCTTAAATCTCTTTATTTTTTTTTAATTTGCTTTTTATGTTTTCAGCATTCCATATATCAAAAATCTTTGACGGGTGGCGTTTCTTAAGGAAAAGCATCCTGCTCCAAAAGGCAGCTGGCCCTGTTGGGGGGTATAAAAGTTTACATGGAGAAAAGAACTGCTGCAGTCTTTGTAAAATGTCTACTTCTTAGCTGTAGTCCTGGTGTGAATTGTGTAAATATGTATCTAGGATTGTTGGGTTTTAAGCAAATAATGCTGATCTAATGAATTTGAGAAGTTTGCTATAGTTTACCTTATATGTCTATATTTATAAGAAGGATTATTAGACCTACAGACTGTAAGTGCACTTCAGATATGTGTGTGCCAAGAAGTAAATGCATCAGGTGTGTGACAGCATGAATGGGTGGCAATTTTGTAGTAAAATACCATTTTATCCTTGAGAAAATACTATTGCACGATTTCAATGTACCCAAAGGCACGAGTCCATGTTCTTGATTAATAACCCACAAAGATACATCAAGATAAGGACCTGCATTTGGAATGATAACTGAATAATAGAATGGTTAGGGTTGGAAGGGACCTTAAAACTCACCTCATTCCAGCCCCCTGCCATGGGCAGGGACACCTTCCACTATCCCAGGTTGCTCCAAGCCCTGTCCAACCTGGGCTTAGACATTCCCAGGGATGGAGCAGCCACAGCTTCTCTGAGCAACCTGTGCCAAGGCCTCCCCCCGCACTCACAGTGAAGAATTTCCTTCCTAATATCCAATCTAAACCTACTCTCTTTCTGTTTGAAGCCATTCCCCCTTGTTCTGTCACTCCATGCTCTTTTAAAAAGTCCCTATCCATCTTTCTCATAATAGGAAACTGTTTTCTAGTCACTGTAGTTACATAGTGCTTTTGAGTGAAATGCCAGAGCATCCTTGTGAGATTTTAGTGGGAATGCAGCGAGGTCCAGAGTGCAGAGCTGGCTGTATTTTTCCCCATGCTGCCAATCCCAGGTGGTCCTGTTCAATCCTATTGCACTTCCACTACAGTTCAGTTCTTGAACAAAAATGTTAAAAAGTCCTGAAGGATATCAAAGTGTTTTAATTTATCTTCTGATCACAAAATCCTCATTCTCCTTTTTTACTAATGGGATCACTGAGCAACAGAGGGAAAAAAGATAAGCACAGAAATCTCATTAACTTGAATGACTTTCATTAGGAATAGGTCAGTAAAATGCTCCCTGTCCTTAGGGTCAGACAGCAAACATGTGACAAGGCTGGGGACGAGTTTTCCATGCTCTGCCATCCAGCACAGCCTCATTCAAGTCAAGCAAAGCTGTATCAGCCAGAGTAAGGAAACAGCAGAAACCATAGGGCTTCCCAGATAGACATTTGAAAACTATTATCACAGATTGCCTTGGAAAATAGAAATAGATAACTAAGAGGTGCCTTGATTTATCTTTATTTGTACACAGGGCATTTTTCTAAACCTCAGATTTTTTTTTTTCACAGTGTTTTTATTTTCTTAAGGTTATTTTAGGGTAAAAATTCATGTATTTGGCAATCACTAATCATTCCCTTCTGAATTCCTGCAGGAATGTAATGTATTACCAGTCCTTCCAGATACAGTTAGATATAAACATTTGCCCCTAGATTAGATTATTAGATGATTATTTACTTTAAAAAAAGGTGTTAGGAGCTGGTTTTACAACTCCTTTTTGCAAGGACAGTGGGGTTGCTTGGGTGAGTAAGGACCATTCATACCATGAGAGGTATAAAAGGTCCAGTTTGTGTGTTTAAAATATTTGGTTTTGTTCTTCAAATATTGAAAATAGTTGGTTTCTTATTTCTAAAAACACCTAGCCAGTCTGAAGGAAGATAGTTATGAAATAACATTAATAATAGCTGCTGTAGATAGGGCATGTTTTAATCATACTATTATAAATAGACCATTATAATTTATTGCATTTGACTTTTTTTTATGTAACAATGGGATGTCATTGCAGGGGATATTTATTTAGGGAAAATGGTGGTATAAACTAAACCTTTCTAAATTGCATGGATAAAGGGATGTACAGACCTATTTGTAATGACAACATGCTCAAGAGTGTCATGAGTTAACATGGAATTTAGGGTCCCAAATAAGGTAAACTGTAATAGCCTCCTAAGAGATATTTCAGAGAGAGAGATTCATCCATGTAAAGGCAGACACCTAAAATATTTCTCTGTGTGTCAACAGTTTCAAGGAATACAACAAAAAATGTTAATTTCGAGTTCAAATTTTGAATAATGGGGCCTGTGCTGTCTATTCTGTTTACAATGGCTTGTGCTTTGTGAATACATATCAAATGTTGTAATATATTTTTATTACATAGAGTTAATGGTTAATACAAAGTGACAGACATAAATACATGCTATATATGTATATTGTGATTTTGTTAATTTTACTGTTAATGAAATGTGATTATCATAAATGACTTGGTGTGAGCTATTTTTTCATATAAAATTAATGTTTTAAAAAGTCTGTTTCACTTCATTGTTGCAAAAGTCAAGCCTGGTGTGTCATTGCAATGATGTGACCTGACCAGTTCTGCCCATTTTTTGGAAAACAGCTACAAAGTCAACTACAACAGAGTATAATTTCACCACAATATGAGCAATACAAGTGAAACTATGTGAGAATCTGGATACCTAATGCATATGCCTAGTATTAAAACAGGTGTTTATTCTTAGTAAAATGGTCCTACTTAGCTTAGCTGTTACTTGACATCTTGAGCAGGTTTCAGAGTTGGTGTGAAACACAGGCTGCAGGTGGGGGGTTCTTTTCCTGCTTCCTGAATATCCTTCTTATACAGAGCTCTCACAAGAACATCTTGGGTTGAAGACACATACTAAACACCACCTGAAAGGTAGACCCTGCAGAGGCAACAACTTCTGGTCAGTACAGAGCAGAAGCCTTTCACTGTTATGTAAAATCCAGACTCTTGGTCTTGGTTCTTCTGCTGATTTACAGGGTTTAGCCATTAATACTGTAATCATTAATAATGAATGGGTTGGGTTGGAATGAACCTTAAAGATCATCTCTATCCCCTTCCCTGCCATGAACAGAGACACCTTCCACTACCCCAGTTTGCTCCAAGCCCTGTTCAACCTGGACTTAGACATTTCCAAGGATGGAGCAGCCACAACTCTCTGGACAACCTGTGCCAGGGCCTCACCACCCTCACAGGGAAGAATTTCTTACGAGTATCCTGTCTAAACCTGCCCTTTGGCAGTTAAAAGCCATTTTCCCTGGAGCCTTCTCTCCTCCCAGCTGAACACCCCCAGCACTCCCAGCCTGTCTCCAGAGCAGACGGGCTCCAGACCTCTGATTGATATGGATATTTTCTCTCTGTTTGAGTAGCATATCTGAACACACTTACTGGAAAACAGTCCATACAACCACACAGAGGGATATAGTAATAGTATCAGTTTAGGTCAGCTTGTTATTTAATGGCCCAGAAACCACTAAATAGCTCACAACCTTTTTCCTTCAGAGGATTCTTGGGCTCTTGGGGATGTGCTGAGATTTACCTTCTCATGTGCTGCTCCAGCGTGGGGGGACCAGACTGACTCAGGGATGGGCTGCAGCTCTAGGGACACACATGCAGCTCTTTGTGTTGGGACTCTACAGCTCTGGCTGGGCCCCTTTACTACATTGTGCATGCTGCGAAGTAAAAGGATTAATTAAATAACTGTATGTGGGCAATTTCTGGGCTGAGAGCACACACAGACAGGTCATATTAAGCTTCTTGTTCACCAACACACTCAAGTCCTTCTCCTCAGGGGTGCTCCCAATCCATTCTTCACCTGTATTTGTGCTTGGGATTGCCCCAGCCTGGGTATAGAGCCTTGCACTTGGCCTTGTTGAACTTCATGAAGCTCCCACAGGCCCATCCCTCAACCCTGTCTGGGTCCCTCTGGATGACATTCCTCCCCTCGAGCCTCCTGTGACTGCTCCACACACTTGGTGTCACCAACAAACATCGTATCTTCCACTCTCACATAGGGGTGAGCACTCCTGGAAATTAACAACAAAATCTCCCAGTGTTCTTCCTGTGATCTCTAGACAGACATTTGAGTTGAAGACTAAATTCCACTCCAGTGCACAGATTAGGCCTCTTAAGGGCTCTTCTGCTTCTCATACAGGTGTTAAATCTCTACTGTAGCAGAAGAGATCTCAGAAGAGCTCATAATTCTCAGAAATAAAATAATTTCTGATTTAACCAACACAGTTACTTTGTGCTGTGTCTTTTTTCCCCATTTTCTCCTGTTATTTTAAATATCTCAATATATAACTATTTTCCCAATCTTTCTCTGTGCATGCCCTCCCTCCTTGCCAGGCACACACACACGGATTAACATGTGTCTCTTCAGATTAACACCCTGATCTCAGAGAGGCTGGCAGGGATGGATGAAGTAAATCATTTATTCATGTTCAGCCTGTATCCACTTTCAGTTTCTACTGGGAGCAAGGCACAAATCAGGTTCCAAATGCAAAGCTTTCACTGTTATCTTTGAAAGAAGAAGCTGGAGACATGCTGGCTTTGCAAAGCCTCAATGCTAAATAATGTTCTCACATGGAGGGAGGCTCAAACAAACAGTCAAAGGAAACCTGCTAACACAGTGTGAGAGATTCTGGGAGGCTGTTCTCTCTGAATCTGTAGGAGGTTTTATTTTGCTCTGGTCTCTATTACAACTTTTTTTCCTCCCTTAGGAAGGACCTAAATATTGTCTTTCACAGTACAAAGGCAAGTGCAAAGGAATATTAATTCCTGGAAAGTTTTGCCTGGAGATTTAGCAGAGACAGAATAATTACCTGGGAAAATGTTAGGAACTGCAATTTCAAAGGACTTGCCATCCACATGGTTATATAACTTTTTTCTTCTGCCAGCATCACGCTAGAACCAAGTTAAAAGCCTCATGACAACTTCTACTACCTTGATTTTGGGAGAACACAAGCTGCAATAAAACACAGTGGACATGCTCCCAACATGTCAAGACACCTCAAACAGTACAATTATTTTATTAATCCTCTGTAATGTACAATGTAGAAAAGGGAGCCCTTCTGCTCTTGGAGACAGGCTGGGACTGCTGGGGATGTTCAGACTGGAGAAGAAAAGGCTCCAGAGAGATCTCAGAGCCTCTTCCAGAGCCTAAAGGGGCTTCAAGAGGACTGGAGCAGGACTTTGGACAAGGGCCTGGAGGAACACAACAAGAGGGAATGGTTTTGAACTGACAGAGAGCAGGTTTAGTTGGAATACTGGGAAGAAATTCTGGGCTGTGAGGGTGGTGAGGCCCTGGCACAGGTTGCCCAGAGAAGCCGTGGCTGCCCCTGGATCCCTGGAGGTGTCCAAGGCCAGGTTGGATGGGGCTTGGAGCAACCTGGGATAGTGGAAGGTGTCACTGCCCTTGGATGGGGGGCGGAAATGTATATTCAAACCCAAACCACTCTGTGATTCTATATCAGAATCATTTACTCCAATTATGCATGTTGGTGTCCATCTTATATACATATATACATATATCTTATATAAGTACATCCAATGTATTTATTGTCAAAAACACTCTAATGAAAGATAAAATTAAAGAAAACAAACAAAGCACAATTATTTGGCAGTAAATAAGTGTCTGTTCATGTTTAGTGTTGTGTCAACAGAAAGAAAAACATTCAGCAAAAGGAGAAGATCAAACAGCTACTCCTCATTATAGAAAAAAATGCTTTTGGAGAAGATTCTCTGCAGATGCTTTACCAGTTAAGTAAGAGAAAGAGCCATTCCTGTCCTGTCCATACTCTCTCTGGGCCATGTGTAGCACTGGAGACCCTCATAGGTTTTTTTTCTTAATTAAAGAAATTCAAACCATTACAGGACAGTGTTTTCCAAGCAATTACTTTATTAATCTTTAAGGCCTATATTTGAATATGCATATGCTGAACCATTTTATCTGATTATTAGGCTCAATTAACTTTGATTGTAGCTTTGAACAAGCAGAGAGGCTTCAGCTGAAAGAAACACCAGGAGAAAATGCTGCATGTTATTCTGAGCTTAAGCAGTCTAAACTTTCCAGGTGCAGTTGGTCGTAGCTAATGCTATTTGCTGCTTCCCTTTGGGATTTGCTAAGGAGTTTTATCACTTTAAACTACAAATATTTCTTTTCAGTACTTCCTGAAAGTGCTTTAGAGAACCTATTTCCAAGATGACAAGTGATGGTCTGACACTTTCCCCAATGATTTCATCATTACAACTGACTTAATCTTAAAATTAATAGTGAACATTTAATTCCCATTTCACTAACTGCAGCTACATGGAATTTTCCATGTATATCTGCCTCTATGTGATGTCACTTTGCTTTCAATAGTTTTGAGGCTGTATGTATTGAATATCCCGACTTTCACTGTATATGTGAAGAAACAATGTTCGCTTGATTAATTCTGTTCTAACTCTGTTTCTGACATTGTGGGCTTGGAGTTAATAATCACAAAATCTAAAAAGTATCATTTGTCCAAATTGACCATACAAGATCACAAAATCACAGAATTATTTGGGTTGCAAGGAATCTTAAAGACCACCTCGTTTCAATCTCCTGCCATGGGCAGACACCTTCCACTATCCCAGGTTGCTCCAAGCCCTGTCCAACCTGGCCTGGAACACTCCCAGGGAATGAAATTATTTCACTGAGATCTTGAGATAAACCTCTCATTCTGCTAATGTTTGAGGAAAAGACCCACAGGGGAAGGACCCTGCCAAAAATGTTTGTATTATTGCATTATCCTTCCTACTTCTTTCTACTGCAAACCCTCCACTTCCCCCAGGCAAACTAACAAAATCAATTGTTCATTTAAGAGCAGGTTTCTCTGGAATCCATGCAGCTTCATATTGCTCAGCCCTCTGTTTTCAGGGAATGTTTCTTCATTATCATTTATGCCACAAAGTCCTAAAACCACCACACTGAAGCTGTCATTGTTCAGACATGAGAAAGGACAGAGTGTGTTAAATACATTTTCATCTTCTTATTCAGGGTAAGAGTTGCCAATAATTATAAACATATCAGATACCTTTGGGCAGTCCAATGCCTTGATAATTTAGGAAGCAGATCTCTCTGCCTTTAGGAAATGTCATATTTTCCAATAAACTGGTATAATCTGGTCTACTAAGCATGCACTTGCTTAAGAGTCTTCACTGCTATTTGGAACAGTTTTTGTTGTAAGCTGGTATTCAGCAGACAGCTTTGTCTGTCTTCCAGGGAGATTTCCATGGCAGCTGATATGGTGATCAGTCCTGCCTAGTGCCTAGGACTGCTTTTCCAATCAAGAGAGACAGTAACAGTAACAGAGAGGGTAATTCATGAACCTCGTATTGGACATAGTAAAATGCCTAAGGAAGGTGACACGACCTGCCATTGGAATGTCTAGCCTGTCTTCCAATACATTTGCTGAAAATGTTTAATCTCAAATTTTTTTATAATCACTAAATCACAAAAATCCTACTATACAAGCCCTGCACATTATTTTTGTGGTGTTTTTTTGTTTTGTTTTGTTTGTTTCTATTGTAACTCTTACTAAAACCAAACAGCTAAAATCCTTATAGGCCCATAAGGAAATATTTAATTTGTTACAGTATATGACAGCAGGAATTTTGGACAGGATATTGTAGAGATTTTACACCGAGTCCAAGAGGCCTTGGAGTGAAGCCCCTGGTCTGAAAGAGTTTAATTACCAAATTCTCTATTTGCAATTAAGAAAGCATAAACACTAGGTTTACAATCACAGCTAAATCTGACAGAATCACTCCCAGCTGCAATGCTTTGAGCTGCAGCTCCATAAAAGAACTGCTAAAGAAAATATTATAGTGGATAACTGCCCAGAGAAGCTGCTGGTGCCTCATCCCTGGAATGAGCCTTCAGGGCCAGGTTGGACAGGGCTTGGAGCAACCTGATCTAGTGGAAGGTGTCCCTGGCCATGGCAGGGGGTGGGATAGGATACTCTCTAAGATCCTTTCCACCACAAACCAATCTATTATTCTATGAATCTGACACTTTGGGCTCCCTGTCCCCAGGTGGGCTCGGTTATAACTAACTAAGCTCCAGTATAGGCAGCCTACTTTTATTAAACTCCAGTTCTGGTTGTTCCACTCTCCTCTCCAGATGATTTCCGAGTTTTACTGTCCCTATGGTTAGGTTAATCTCTAAAATATCCAATTTATTGTTGCAAACTGTACAGCTTTGAATCTCATTATTCAGATGCATCTACAGGAGGAAATATTATAATAAGTGAGAATTTTAAGAGCTAAAGCTCTATTGGCAAAAAAACCCTAAAAATAGGAAAGGATCTTTCAGGGAAAAAAAACCAACAAAACATAAAATTATTCAGCCTTTTTCTCACACAAAACTCATTTGAAGTGGATGAACACTTGCACAATAAGAACTTTCCATGCAGATGGATGGGATAATGGCACAACTCAGTCGCATTGTTTCCAAGCTCCTAATGAGTCAAAAACAGTGTCACACGACATTTTTGAAAAGACTTCAGGAAATTAAGAAATTGAAAAAAAATCCCCAACGACCAAAGCCTCACATTTCCAAAATTTTAGTTACCAAAACCTTTGTCAAAATCTTGGGTTTTTCTCCCTTGTTGCACTATAGATGAAAGTTTTAGATAGTATTTTAAAAATAAAATATACACAACCTACAACATTTATGGCCTATGTAAACCTTGATGAGAGGTTTACATAAACAGAGGCAGCACATGTGAGTTCCTCCTTGCCTCTCTCTGTGCTGGAATGCTTCAAGTACATTCCATACACAGGAACCCACTCCCAAAATGAGACAGACACGGAACACAGGAGTTAAATATCCCCCTTGACATCAGCCAAGAGCTCCTTTGCAGTTCCTGGTAAATAGGATCAGGGCTGACATCCTTCAACTTGTGGCATATTGAAGGGCTCCAGATTGGTCCTGAAATCCTTTAGTGTGTGTTTATAATTTAATTTCCCTGAATGCCATTGTGGGAGCTCCCATGTTCCTCTAAGTTGGATAGTCTTGTCTAAATGGAATGAATGTGTAGTAAAATCATGGAGTGGTTTGGATTGGAAGGGACCTTAAAGATCAGCTACCAATGTTTCTTGGCTAACTAAAGAAAACTAATTAATTTTGAAATTATAAGGCCTAAGTACTGGGATTTAGTACAAGAGGCACTTTGAACATGGAAAAATTCTAAGCATTTTTCTGGATAAATAGAAGCTTGAAGCCTGGATGGCAAAACTGATCCTTCCATGTAGAAAGCATTGCCTGAAAAATTACTGAGAAGAAATCCTTCCTCTGGGAAATCTAATTACTGCACAGATATTTTCCCAGAAGAATGGTACAGGCAGATTGTAAATCCTTTGCCTTATTTCCCCACAAGACTTACTCCAGACTCCAGTGGAAGGAAGGGACATCTTCCACTATCCCAGGTTGCTCCAAGCCCCATCCAGCCTGGTCTTGGAACATTTCCAGGGATGGGGCAGCCACAGCTTTTCTGGGCAACCTGTACCAGGGCCTCCCCACCCTCACAGGGAAGAATTTCTTCCTGATACCCCATCTAACCCTGCCCTTTGGCAGTTTAAAACCAATGTCACTTATCCTGTCACTATCTGCTCATATAAAAATTCCTCTTCCCTTTTTATAAATCCCCTCAAGGTACAGAATAAATGAGAAACAAACAGCAAACCTGGCAGAACTCTGAGGGTCAAACTTGATCTGAGCTGACTCCTTTCTGAACTTGCATGGAAGAGCAAGAGCCAGGGTGGTACTTTCCTACACTAATATTAACAGAGGTCTACATTTTCTCAGGATTACAAATTCTTGCTTTACTACTATGAGAAAAAAAACCCAAGAGTTGGGTTTTTTAATACATACAAAGTCATGATACGTTAGTTTTTATGAGGCTGCTCTTTCCTTCCATTTTTCTGATCTAAAGATTACTTTCAGTGCCTTATCATCTGTCCTCATTTAATCCCTTTCAAAATCATCCTCACAGCATGAAACATTGCCGTTGATCCCATTAAGTGACTTCTAATAATTGCAGGTTTTAAGAAAGCTAAAGACAAAAACCAACTGAAATTAAGCTTGTAATGAAAAAGAACATGAAAAAAATGAGTAGGAGTATGGTAATTACATGCTTATGACTGTGACATTAGGCAAAAGAAAACAGAGCAGCAGATGGTATCTGAATCTAAAGAAAAATGTAAATGATGGAGAAATCAGTCCATTCTCTAAATAATGGTGTGTTTAGCAGCAGGTAGATGTTCCAGATAAAGAAGTGCTGCCTGGTAATTCAAGGACATACATCCAATATAGAAGGGAAGTATCAGCATTCTTTATTAGCTGAGAACTCACTTTATCAATTTCTGTGTACTGCAGGGCCTTTATCTCACTTTCCTGGCCATCTCTACAGTTTTGCCTGTCAATAAATTCACATTAGTGTTGATATTTGTCACTGGTAGTCACACAAAACATCACCTCCTTCTGTGACCTTGGTAACCTTAACAGAGCTATTTGCAATGCAGCCTGAGTCGGTCGTAGCAGGTCTCTAGTTCAGTGGAGAAAATAAACATAACAGCAAAAGCCAGCAAAAATTATCAGCAGCATTTTAGGACCTCCTCCCATGAAGGCTGCTCAGCATCCTAAGAAAAGTGTCAAGAAGTGCAGTGGAAGAACCAGGTTTCTCATGTCAGTGCCTGCAGTGAAAAGTCAAGTGGACACAGGCAGGAAGTCAGGGCAGCCAAGTGCTGACTTACAAAAGAGGGGTTTAAAATAAGGGTAGGAAGCAGGGATGTTCAAAGGTTTCCTCAGAGAAAGTTTGTGTGTCAGGTCTGATAAACTGCCGGCTGGAGCATCAGCTGCTTAAAAGCCTCTTCCCAGTTATGAGTTGTTGGGGGTGTGTAAACACAGTTAATATGTTTCTTGTTCTTTGTTTTGCTCATGTTGTTATAATTCTGGAACCAGCAATGTATGACCACTCTGTAGAGCCAGGCACTATTCGTCTAAAGATATTTTTATTCATCCTTCGATATTTTTACTCATGTTTTGTTCCTCCTTTGCAATGCAAAAGAAAGAAGAGGAAGGGAATATATATCTATGCTTTTTTCATATTTATGTACTTCTATATTTGTTTCACCCATAAATATGCATGTGTTTCACAAATACATTCCTCCAACAGAATATTACAAAGGCAATAAAATCTCTCATCTGTTAAAAATTAGTCAACTAATTTTATAAAAAAATTAGTATTTTGTAATGATAATTTTCACTTTTTCTACATCAATAGGACTCAAAGAATGTATCTGCCTAGCAGCACACAATGAATATACATTGGCAGTGAGATCATTGCCAGAGGTTCTTCTGGTTCCTTTAGGTTGTTTTCTATTTTCCCTTTGGCCAACTTTCACAATCTTCTTCCAGGGACTGAGGCATATTCTTGTTCACAGTAAAGACAAGTAGGCCAGGTTGAGCTGCTTAGGTGATGAAGATACTACCTGTGCCTTTCTAATTTTACCTTTGTTCCTTCATAACCCAAATTCCATGTGTGTTCCAGCATCTCCACAGATTTTAAAGACCTTCCTGGAGGAAGGCAAGCAACCAATACGTTCCCACATGACTTCCCAGTCCCATTCCCCTTGCTCAGCTCACCTGCACCACCCAGGAGCTCCCATTCCATGGCCAGAACCAGCAACACCCTTGTATGCTTTGTATTATGCTTTACATCACACCATCACAGGCTGCCTTTTTTTTTCCCCTCTTTCCTCTGCCCATCCCAGTTCCCACCAGTTTTTGCCATGTCCCTCAGGTGGGCTGATAAGTTACTGCTTGTTATTCTGTGTATTTTGCTTCTTTTAATGGATGCAGGTGCACACGCTGCTGAAATGCTTTCCCTAGGAGCCCACAGTTCTTAATCATCTTGTTAAAATGATTCTGTATTTCCCATCATTTTCACATTAAGATTATCTGCTTTAACTGCACACACTGAGATGTTGAAATTATTTGTTGTGAACAGTTGATTGAATATAGCTCTGTTTGCTTACAAAGTGCCTCCTGCTTGCTCATGGGGTTAGGGAACTGCTGAGTCACTGAAGTTATTCAGGGTATTTCAGATGTTTTGGGCTGGAAGGGTACAAGCACCATTGCTTACAGTGAGCTGGTCTGACACACAGTATCTGAAATTCCATGGGGCACCTTGCAGGTGAGCATCTCACCTGGTGGCAGGTCTGGTCTTCAGCAGGGTATGAGAGTTCTTCTCATCATTAAGGAATGTGTGAACAGTCTTTCTCCAGCCACAGCACAACAGGAAGACTCCTGGTGCTCACCAAAGCAGCAGTAGCCTCTGTGGACAGAGCACTGGGGCATTAAGCCATCCAAATAAATATTTATATCCTGGATGTGGCCAGCAAGCCCAGGGTAGTCACTGTTCCCCTGTGCTGGCACTGCTGAGGCACCTCCAATCCTGGGGGCAGTTTTGGGCCCCTCAGACAAGAGAGACATTGAGGGGCTGGAGAGTGTCCAGGGAAGAGAATGGAGCAGGGGAAGGGTCTGGAGCACCAGGAGCAGCTTGGGGATGAATAGGAGGCTCAGGGAGGACCTTCTGGCTCTCTCCAATTCCCTGACAGGAGCAGGGAGCCAGAAGGGGGTCAGGATCTGCTCCCAGGGAACAAAGGACAGGATGAGAGGAAACAGCCTCAAGTCACACCAGTGGAGGTTTATGTTGGACATCAGAGAAAATTTTTTCATGGAAAGCATTGTCCAGCCCTGGCACAGCTGCTCAGGACAATGCTGGAGACACACCCCTGCAGGGATTTAAAAGCCATGTAAATGTGTCACTTTGGGACATGGTTTAGTGGTGGCCTTGGCAGTGCTTGATTTACGGTTGGATTCTAAGATCTTAGAGGGCTTTTCCAACCTAAATAATTCTAGGATTTGAAAGGTTCTGTAAATTTAGGAAGACATCTATTTTGGAATGCTGTCTATGAATTTCTACTCAAGAAATACAGTCCTGTCCTAAAATTAGTCTCTTAGCTTTTCCAACATGAGCTTATATCCAACATACAGATCTAAGTTAAAGCTAATTTGGGTTCCAGAAGTTTAAAAACTGTCCTTGATTTTGGAAGAACTTATGAGTGAATGGACCACTACCAAACACTACTGCTGCTGCCACCATCCTCTCCCCTCCCACTTCGCATTCAAAAGAAAAAAGTATTATAGAGCCACACTGATGATGCTACTTGGATTCTTTGTACATAGAGTCCCATTTGCCTGAACACAGGAGGAATGGAAAACAAAGAAATAATCTCCTTTCTCTCAAGTTTCCTCTCTCACCTCTTCTCCCTCTGGGATATTTTGCATGAACATACTGCCAGTGTGTTTCTTTCAGGCTCTGCTCTTATTTTCTGGCCTCTCACACACACAGTTGTTTACGCCATCAGAAATAAGCAATCAGCTCCAGGTAGATGGCTAGTGGAGGAATGGAGGCAGTTACAGCTGAATTTCAAGGAGTTTTCTGTACAATCCATAATGAATGTACAATTCTGGATGTGCCAGTTATCCACATCAGTCCCCACATTTTGTTACTGTGACACCTCTCCCTACTGGGACTGTTGCTGTTCTCCATTTCTCCCTTTTGTCCAGCAGGACAATATTACAGAATGGTTTTTTTCACCCAAACAGGGTAATTTTCAGCAGTGACTTGAACTACTGTTTACTGATAAAGATACTGTGCACACAAATTTTAGGGGGAAGAAGGAAAAAAGACAATGGGAATCATCTGTTCCATGATTAAAGTGATCTTGTAAGTACAGAAAGTATTCTTATAAGCTCAATGTTAATAATAAATATAACCCCCTATAAGAAAAGAAGTCTTAGAGAGGGACAAGTGAAACACAAAACATCCCCATTGTGGTAACAATTTAATGTGTTCAAAATTTCTAGTCTGGCTCATGCAAAAAATTCAGCCAAAAAACAATTTTATTAGCAGAAAAATATAGTTGAGGGAATTGGTATTTGGCCACGGTTTCTCCAAATGCTTGTGAAATTCTGATCTTTGGCTTTCTTCTAAAACTTTGAAGGCTTTAAAAAACTACCAAAAGCTGAGATTCTTCCAGGGAGAGCTGTATAAATACAAATCTTGGCAGCATTTTCTGTGAGGTCAAATGACATTCGTATTAGTATTTTGTTTACAGCAGCACCCACAATGTGTTGGACCTTTTATAAACGTTCAAGTGTGGAAGGATCATGAACTTTCACATAGAAATTCATCATAATTTCCCAGTAGGAATCAAAGATTAACTCTTGGCAAGCTAGGACCTGGTCTTTGAGATACTGAAATGGAAATTCATCAAATGCAGTGACAAAGGAGCTGGACAATGTTATGTTGATGTTAGTGGGCTTTGTATGGCTTCAACAGATAAGAATGTGTTCTCTTTGCAACCTGCCATATGAAACCATGGCCAAATTCCTAAATATTTCAAGGTAGCATTTTCAGATATAGAAGTCACAGGAGACCTTGGGTGTTTCTTCAGCAGGGTGGGAGCTTTGTTTTGTTTGCTTTCTTTTCCCATCTTTCTTTTCTTTTATTTTGATGTTATAACCACTGTTTTACATCAAGAGTTCTTAGGCTCACTGAAATTCAATGAGATATAATCAAGAAAGCTGATAAATACCAGTGACTCCTACACTCTGCTCTGACTGTTGCTATAATGAGGCTGCATTCCTACAATTTGGGTTTTCTAATGTGGAACAATTGGCAGCTCTGCAGTGTGGATGCCCCCTGAGGGCTGCCTGTCCTCCTAATTGCTTCTGTCTACTGAAAATAAACATAGGAAGTGTGCACAACATGCCCACACAAGGCAAAGAAACACACACCAGTGGTGTTGTGGGTCACAGAGACTTATTTCTACTCCATCATTTTTAACATCCTTATTTGTTCCTTCCTCCCCCTCCAGAGTTTTCCTTCTAATAACAGACATTGATTTTATATTAAACTGGGAATACATGATTTCAGTGTTCTGAACTTCTATAACATCTTTCCAGAAACTCAACAGCTCCATCAGGATTCTCACTTGTGGGACAGTGATGATTCAGGGCTGTGGCTGCTACAGGACAAATACTCTGGACAACAGGAGATGAACAAAGCCCTGGCTTGAATTTTTTCACCTTTTCTCCACTCACTGTCTATCCTCCTGCCACGAAAAGGATATAACATCATTTCCTTCTTCACACCAAACACAAAATTGATGTCAAATTACAAACTCATTGAAGGAAAGCTTCTGTGACCATCTCAATTTTTATCCTGAGCTTTTACCAGCCCTCTTTCAGGTCCCTTGGTGCGAAAAACACCCAATCCCCCTTCTGCCAGAACCCAAATTTCAGGGTAATTTTCTGTTATATGAAAAACTAGTTATCAACATTTGCAGAAATATAATATGCAGCGTCTGCTTCTGAACTCTCTGGCTTGGACTGGGGATCTTGAAATGCCACCACTAAGGCTGTTCTTTGTTGGTCACTACAGTGATTGTTGCAGAAGCAAGGACTACTTGAAAACTCAGGAAAAGGCAAGTTCAGGGAAGATTACTCAGGACAAATATGGTAGCAGAAGATTTCAACTCATATCCTCTTTTCCACCCTTCAGATTTCTTGTGTAAAAATGGTTCTTTTTCTCCCGCCCCAATCTCACATTTTTCTGATCTCATTTCCCAAACAGCAGATCCAAAAACCTACCAAACTCCCTGCAGATGACAGGGATATTTCTAGGGAAGTTCTACTGATTTATATTAATATTATATAAATCATCCAGCAGTCAAGGTCTTAATAATACATCTAAAGACTGTGATTATCTGAAAAGTACTCTCTGGAGACTTGTATTGCTTCAAGAATGATAGATTGCTTCTGAAGACAAGATGGAAATTAATCAATTAATTTGTATGAACACTTTCATTAGAGAGAAACTGATTTTATAACGCCGAATTTTCTCCAAAACATATTTTCTGCACATAATGCTGAAGGTGACATAGTTATTGACATCAGTACCCTCAGCACTCAAATTTATAGTGACTCAGAGTCATTAAGCTGGTCCTTGATGACCCTTTTTAGGGCAAAAGTCACATAAAAGGTGTAAGGAAAGACTGCTGTGAAATTTCGATAAAACTAGATACATGTTTCTGAAGAACAACTCTCAAGGTTCTAACGTGCAAGAAATTTGTTTTAGCATTTAAAAATGACTATAGAAACAAAAAAAAAATAGAAAAACCATTTAAAATCAAACTGAATAGGTAGATTTAACAGATTACTTCTTGTTTCTGGTGAAGCTGTTCAGTCAACAGTCTTGGTCTTTCAGTGCAAGTATGGGAGGTTGAAATGCTACAAAAACCATTATGTTCATTACAGTGGCTCCAGATACCCTTCAATAGCCAAATATAGAAAAATAATGCAGATACAGAGTAGATCATAGAAACACAATCTGTTTTTCCCTTCACTTCCCACTCCTTTCCCAATTATACTTGTTCTGCTTGTGAGGACAACCTCAGAGTCAGGAGGAGCTGCTCACTGAGCTGAGTCAGAGCTGTGGCCAAACCAATTAATGATTCTATTCACTTCTGAGTCAGAGGGCCCACAAAACAATAATAAATACAAGTGAGATTTTAACACCTTTTACACTGAGGCCTTGTAATCAGATCCAGATCACTGTGGTAAGAAACAGGTCTCAAATTTAAGTCCCCTGGTCTATTCAAGTGAGATTATATTACCAGTGATCCTTATTAATCCAAGTATTGAATTTCTGTCATATCTAAACCACAAAAAGTAATTCCATTTTTCATATTTTTACTTGCTGACAATAAGGCTGGAGGGATTTTGTTTGATCTCTAAATGACAGTTTACTCTGAATGTTCCTTTTTGGTGCTACTGGGATAGCACAGTTAACAGGAATAATTGTGCTGTTGACTTAATGGTGTATTGAATTCTAGAAAGCAGCTGCTTCAAATTAAGGAAGAGTTAATGACTAGATAATTAAAATATCATGGTTGATGTTAGTTTATGTAATAATAGGTGAGAATTGTTACTAGCTCTTTCCTCTAAATATCACCAGTATTTCAGAATATACAGTACAGATTCAGAATGGAAAAGAATTCAAAAAAATAGAGGTTTCTGTTCATATTGTGAATTAGTATTATTATTGATAAATGTTATTTCAAACATTTGCAGAGGAGGTTTTGTTCTTCCTTCTTTTGCTTGCTAAAAATAAAGTGTGGTTTAGGGTTCTTTTTTGCTTGTCTTAATTTTTTTTCATCTCATTCTCATGGAACAGACCCTTCTGTGTACATCTGGTCTCCCTCATATGGACACTTACTAAGCTGCCATGCTTAAAGCTACATCCTGGGTCTCTATATTTATATGTTTCTTTAGACCTGTGTATGTCATATTCCACATACCTTTTTTCTTGTTTTGAAACACTTTCTGCACACTGCAGTTGGACAGTATTTTCTGTTTGCTTTTAACCCCAGTCCACACTGGGAGCTGCAACTCCTCAGTATGCAGTGAAGGGCAGGATGGTTTTTTACTAAGATCAGTGAAGGAAAAGTGAAAGTAAAGTATTAAATTTCATATGGAATTCATGGATGTTGCGAGATAACTTTCAATACATCTATAACTTCTTCATGAAGTCATGCAGACATTATAAAGCCTGAATGCAACGAATCATGATGGAGCTATCATTTCAGCTGGTTTTTTTTTCAAATTTTGCTGTTCATCAGTTGTTCAGCCTTTTCTTTACTTTGTGTCCTGGTCAGGCAAATAGAGTTTTGTAAATTGCCCACACTTTTTCTTAGAAAAGTAAGAAGGTAAAGACAGTGAAGCAAAGCAACCTGAGCAGAAAACTGAGGGATATTAGTGAATTTGGCCCGTGCAAACCACCAGATACAGGGCACGGGAAGTTGAATTTACCATCTCTAAGCTTGACACTGTATCAGGTGAAAAAAGGCACTTATACACCTAAAAAGGGAGATTAAGTATTAAAAACATGCACCTATAAAGTACCTTTATTCTTTAAGTTAATCACCTGAAGCCAAAAAGGATTCGTAGATATTTATTAAGGGCTGTAAAGAGCCAAGAAAACTGTTTGTCACTATGACAGCACAAAGCAGCACAGGCAGAAGTGATCCTAAGAGTATCCATGAAATCCACTGTAAAAATCACTGACCCTCTCTCCAAGCATGCAACAGCTCCAGGAGGGAGGGAGCAGGGAGGAAAAAGGCTTTTCAAAACTTGGATCCTCTTTGTGAGTGTGAAGAAGAGCTTCTTTGGGCTCTGGCTGGAGAGCTGGCAGGTGTGCACAGAGCTGTTTTTCCTGCAGGCTTTCCATGCTGGAATAGCAGTGTCTTGCAACAGGAGGTGATTCTACCACAATTTCTACAACTTGTACGTGCTTTTACACTTCCTTCTATGGCTGCTACCTAAATTCCCACAGAAGAAATCGGTTACAAAGTTAAAAGATAAAGACCCTCCAAACTCAGGCATTTTCAGACCCATGGCAAACATTCCACATGCCAGTTTTTAAAGGTTAAAGAGTGAAAGTCTTTGGTGTGAAACCACTTGTACTCTGTTTTGAGTTAACTCATCTCTGTTTTGGTGTTTCTCAAAAAGGTCAACCACCTACCACAGCATGATAAAAGAGACAAGTAAATCTGGCTGACAAGTAAATCTGTCATTGCCTGCCAAAATCCACACTATGGGGAGATGTCCTGAATTCAGTGAAAATAATGAGCTGAAGTTAGATGGAAAAAATACAGCTATACATGGATATAACAAGGGAAAGTAGTTGGTGACAGAAGCTGAAAATACGTGACAGGCTTAAAATATCCAATGAAAAAATGTATTTCTTAACCAGCATAGACAATTACTTCATTCACATTGATTTTTCTCAGTGTTTTACCCCCAGAGATCTTAACCTCCTGGCAAAAGCCATACCCAGATACTTTGAACAGTCTTCTGGTGCCAGCAGATTAGAGATTAGCGAAATACACTAATTTATACCAACATATGTAAACAGATATAGTTTCAGTAGATTCCCAAACTTATTCACTCACCCCTGGAAGTGTCCAAGGCCAGGATGGACAAGGCTTGGAGAAACCTGGGATAGTGGAAGGTGTCCCAGCCCATGGCAGGGGGTTGGAACTGGATGATCTTTAAGATTCCTTCCAACCCAAGCCATTCTGTGATTTGCAGATACTGAGATCTGTCCTTGAGAGGTTACTGCACTTGTACTGGATGGATGAGAAGAACTGAGATACAGGTGGATGAAAATAATGCTACTTAAAGAAATAAAAATGAACAGCTGGATAACATGCTATGGATAACTAAGGACCTACTGTATTTTATGATTGTCAGGGCTCTGCATGGGAGCAGATGACTGATGGCTGGTATTATCAGAGTGGAATATCTCTTGTTTTAACCTTTCATTTGTTTAACCTTTACTATGTGGGTGAGGTTATGCAGCTGAATTCCTTATTACTTGGAAGGGATTGTATTTTTCTCTTTTATATCAGGGACGATCAAAATTTAGCGAATTTCTCATATAAATGGCTGTTAAAATGGATCTGTAATTATAAAAAGGCTGTATCCATCCTCAAGTTTTATTTCCTGACATTTCTGCAGGGTTGCCTCTTTTCTTACAACACTAAAAGGAAATGAGATTAAAAGTACAGAATTCAGAAAAAAATTACCTGTTCTGAAGAGGTGGAAAAGGTGGAAATAGAAAGCACTGGTATCCAGATTTATTAGTTTGTGGTTTGGATCTGTCTGAAGGTTAAATAACAGTGCAATGTATTTCAAATGAAAGGAACATTTTAACTCCCAAGTGCATAACTATAGCTGTAAACAGGGCACACATCAGTCTGGTATTAATATATCCAGGGCAGGTATAAACATCTTATCTCATCACAATATATTCACACCTCTGAAATTCCTGGTAAAATTCCTTTGAGCTCGAGTGTTTTCCAGTGGAAAAGTGCTGGACAACCAAAAAAAATAATTGCACAAACAGGTACACTTGACAGCTATTAGGCCATTTATTTAGCAATGCCTGGACTAAAATGGAGTAAGACCACCTGCATTAGTCATAGTTCTGCTGTGCTCAAATATGTGCCACTTACTGTTACTGTGACAGCCAGTAAAGAACAGTAAAGAACACCAAAGCCACTGTCTTCAGCCTCTGTTATTGCTGAGGTCTTCAGCAACCAAGTCCATCTAATCTTAAATGCATGTCCAAGAATTCCCCATCATATTCACTTCTTGGTACCAAAGGAAAATAACTTCTTGTTGAGACAACTTCATGTCTGAGAACAAAGCACAGGAACCTCCAGGTTTCTAAAGTTAAACTCTAACACTGTTGTCTCAAGCACTCAGACAGTGGTTTCCACTTTCAATCTGATTGTCAGAGTGGTTTATATTTGGCTGGTTTGTTCCTCATTTGTCTGTGCATGCCAACCACCTCCAGCAAGACAACTGGGGGTCCTTCATGGGACTCCAGAGAGAAGCCACCTGAGAAACTCCATCAGTTCATAACACAAAAAATCTTGTATGATTTTGATCTATTGTGGTGCTAAAAAAAAAATCTACATATGGCAATGAACAAGCCAAATTAAGCTGCTGACAAATTGTCTGCCGTCATTACTCCATAATCCAAAATTATTTCACATTGTTACCTGCACAAAGACATCATTAATCCCTTCTCACCTGTCAAAAAAGCCCCACTCTGCTTGACAAATTGCTGTTATATTTGCTATATGAAAATACGTGGCTCACAAAATGTTGTAAGGATGGTAAACAGGGTGAAATAAGTACAATATCATTCCAAGTGATGGAATGATTGGACTTTTTTTTTTTTTTAACTTCTATTACTTAATTTAAATGATGCTGACTTGGAGCTGTTCCATAATTTCAGTCATAGAAAATTACATTTGCACTCTCCTGTTTTCTTTGAGCCCTTGCTGCCAAATACTTTGCTGTCATTTAATGGTGCCTGGAGAACAAACATGGTCTGGAATTATCTAAGAATATGACTATTTACTATGCAAGAGTTCATGATTATGTTATTCATTCTGCAGTTTTTTGCTTTTATGTGTTTCCAACATTCCTTGACAAGCAAAACAAAAGATTTAATAGAGATGGTATGTGATATTTTTACAGTAAATTTTCTACTGGCACTTTATTCTTTCCTCAGTTTCGAATGATACCTTGGGGAATGTCTTTTCCGAGAGTCATATCAAACAGGCAAAAACTGTAATAGCAATTAAAGTGTTTAAAACAGAATTGTGTTTGGAAGTGTGTGCTGCAGTCTTTCTACCAAGCATATTAAGAGATGTTTATTTAGCCACAGATTCTTGTCTGGCTTAAACCATGCAGCTGACCTTTTTTTTTGTATAATTAAGGTCACAACATTGAAGCTAACAGAACAAAGTTGCACTTTCATCAGCTGATGCTTTGTCCAGTGTTTATTTAGTTCCTTCTTTCCTTGATCTGGTCTGCATCTTTCCTGAACCTCAGTCCTATCCTGCTGTATAAATTTGTTACTTAAAGCTAATGGTAAAGAACAAATCATGCTCCCATAGAGGCAGCAGCTGCACAGGCAGAATGAGCAGATCATGCAGAGAAACACAAAATCCCTTGCATGTCATAGAAGCCAGTGGCATGAGATGTGCATGAGCACTAAAGACACTTCAAGTCAGGCCAAAAATCAAGAAAAAAGATGATATCAGTGGATTTATGAACTAAGCACCTATCAGTGACAAGACCTCTCCTCTTGTACACATGATGCAACTGCCTGTATCCTCAAGAAAGCTTTGTTCAAGTCCTTCTCCCACATTAGAAAAGGGCTGACATACCACAACACCAAAGTGGTCCTTATCCCGTGACCTTTTTGTTAGGTTTAGTCCACAGAGTGAAAATGCAGCCTTAAAAAGTCAGAGCAGAAAACAATCCTGGCACTAAACTCTGGAATCACAAAACACCCTTAAATATAAACAACCCAAGCAGGAAAGCAAAGGTGGGTTATTCAGTGCAGGGAGTTTTTTTCTGAAATATTATGGTGCCTGTCAAAGGGGAACTTTCAGGGAAAGGAGCCTGAAATTAAGTCACATTTTTTAATCACATTAAATGTTGTCCCCTCTCATCTTTCCTTCCATAGGAGAATAAAACATAAAAAGTGTCAAAACGTTTGAATTGCAAAAATATACCAATTTTATACTTTAGATACAACATTTTTCAATTTTTCATTCATAACAACACTTCTCCTTTACAAGTATCTCAATTTTTTTATCCTTCTTTCTCCCATTTTTAAAGAAAACAGATTTACAAAGGATTAAAATAACCCAGCAAGCCAAACATTTCATTCCAGGTTAACTCAAAACATCTCTCTACATTCATCCTGCCTCTCCCTTCAACCCGGGGCTTGTTTTGGTTCGGCTTGAGCTTTGTTTCTGATTTTTTCCACCAAAATGAGAACCAGCTCCACTAACAGAAAGGCCTCTTGCAGAGAAATAGGCATGAAGAGATGGGCTACATAACTCTCACTACGACTACAGCCAGGCTGGCAGAAGCAGAGCTCGTGGGCACCGAGAGCCGCCGTGCCAAAGCCTATCGCCGGTGCTGCCACTGCCGCGCCCGCTGCCGGTGCCGGCGCATGGACAGGCTCAGGGGCTGCTTCCCGAACTTCCTCATGATCTCCTTGATCCTGGCCAGGTTGGTTTTGGAGATGGTGAAGTCGCACTGGGTGGCTCCCATGTCGTAGCCAACCTCGCAGGTCTTGGTGGCGGTGGTGTAGCCCTCGGCCTTCACGCCCACCACGTACTCCCCCGGGTTGAGGAGACGCCAGTAATCCCCGTCAGCTCCTGGAGGGGAAAGAAGGTGGATTTCAGGGCACTGGTCCTTTGTCCTGGAGGAAGGGGTTATTTATAGATCCATGGAATTGTTAAGGTCGGAAAAGACCTCTGAGATCAAGTCCAACCATCAATCCCACATCATATTCACCACTAAACCATGTCCTCATGTGCCATATCCATGATTTTTCATAGAATCCCAGTATATGATGAATTGGAAAGGACCCACAAGGATCCAGTCCATCCATCCAGTCCAACTCCTGGCCTTGCACAGGCCCCTCCCCTAGAGTCACACCATGGGCTTAAGAGGATAATTCAAACACTCCTTGAGCTCTGGCAGTTTTAGTGCTGTGCCCACTGCCCTGGGGAGCCTGTTCAGTGCCCAACTACACTCTAGGAGAAGAATCCCTTCCTAATATCCAACCTAAACCTCCCCTGACACAACCTCAGGCCCTCCCTACAGTTGGAAAAGACCTCTGAGATGAAGTTCAACCATCAATCAGCACTACCAACATGTTCATCCTTAAACCATCTCCTCAAGCAACGTATCTACATGTTTTTTGAACACTTCTGGGGATGGTGATTCTGGCACTTCCCTGGGCAATCTGTTTCAGTGCTTTGCAACTACTTCCAGGAAGAAATTTTTCCTAATATCTAATCTAAACTTTTCCTGGTGCAACTTGAGGCCATTAGATTAGGATATAGAAGTCCATGCACAGGGGTTAAGATGTCTTCAGGACAGGCAGGAACCCTTTATCCTCACACTGGAGGGTGTCAAAGAGGCTGTCAGATCACACATGACTCTCCTCGTTCTGCCAGCTCTAAAGGAAAATACACCTCAATCACATTTTCTAAATGATGAAAAAAAGACAAAGGGCTTCAATCTGTCTCAAGGTTTTGAGCAGTTGGGAGGTCCTGAGGCAAAAGGTGGTGATTCCCAAGGGGTATAAAAGACCTTTCCCAAACTAATTCTAACTGACAGATCCAGAGGAGTCCCAGTGGAGGACCAACATTGGATGACTCTGACCAGACTGCCTGGACACACAGGTTTTGGTGCTATTTAGTAGGCAAAGCATGTGAATACATAATGCCAACTCACTTGGAGATTTAAGTAAATAATCTCTTCTATAAAACCTTACATTGAATTTTATTCCACCGATTTTCCTACAAAGTATAATTCATCAGGCTGCTTCACCACTTGGTTACCTGTAAATGCACAGAGTTCCTGTAATCAGCTAAACCACTCATGCATAAAGATATATTTTAACACCCCATTGAATCAGAATTTACTGGTTTCTTCTTTTTCCCTCACAAATTATCTTAGATGTACCCATTTTATGTACTCACATATACATAAAGTACTTTAAATATGCTTCTTTTAAATATGATTTTAACTAGTAAGTGTTCTTAGCTGTGAACTGAAAAAAAAAAAAAAAAAAGTGAAAAACCAATCCCTAAAATTAGTTTTGCACTCTGTCCTGGGAAAACACCCTGTGAACGAAAGTACATATGCAAATGTAAAAATCTCTATATAAATAGAATTGGAACATCTCTTGCATGAGGAAGGGTTGGGTGTTTTGACACTGATGAGGATTTACAGCCTTGCTAGCACTGGGCTTGTGCTGCTGTCAACGCAGGGTGTAGCAAAAACTAAAGATGATTTGCATAAAAATATTATATTTGGGAAAAGATTAGGCTAGCCAGCCTCTGTTTAAAGAAATAGGATTTTAATTTATTGTTTGGAAAGATAAAAATCATGTTTGCAAACAGCAAGTGTTAACAAAACAGCACTGACTGTACCCTGATGATTAAGACTGAATATGACAAAATTGCACCCAATCAGGTTAATTCTTACATCCCAATTTGCTCAGGTTTCTCTTTTATCCAATTTGACTGTATTTATGGTGATAACCAAGGTCCAGATTTTCTATATTTCAGGACTCTGGCGTTTTTAGGAAGGGCCCTAAGAGAAGCTCTTTATTCATTTCTCTCTCACTACTGGATCTGTTGGAGCCTTAACAAAAGGACAAAGAGTAAATCTGCCCACGTTCCTTGTATTTATCCCCAAGGGCTCGTTTTTAGCTGTAAATACTCTGGCATTACTACAGGGCAGGCAAAAGGCTACAGCTCACCCCGTGAGTGGCTGTGAACACATCCCTGCTCAGAGCCCGGCTTTAGCCCCAGGAGTGCAAAACTGACCCACATTTCTCTGACACATTTAACACTCAGTTCATCACAACCCCACACAAGGCCAGAAATAAACCTACACACTCACACACCACCGGGAATTTATTACAAAGCTGAATATTAAGCTGTTAACAGGATGCACTTTACCTCCCTTCTATTTACAAGCAAGCAGGCACAAGTATTTCTGTCAGCTATCAGTGCCCAGAATTTAATACCAGACTAAAAGGTTAGGTTTTTTTGAAAATCAGATTAAAACCAGTAGGTAAAAAATTTCAGAACAGATGGAAAAAAAACCCCACCATAATTAAAAATCCAGATAAATTTAGTAAATAATAGGTTTGCTGAAATAATGGGTTCCAATGGGAACTGGCTGGAGGCAGATTACATCCATACCCACCTACTGGGTCTGGGAAAGGATTGCCATGTCTGCTTAGATAAAATAATGATGCATTAAAAGACAAAGATAGTATTACTATAAATTAAATGTGTCAGATTACTCCATAAACATTTCAATTAAGAGAAATACTCTTTGAGCTCAATAGTACAGACATTAGTTAGAACTTAAATAATTGTAAAAGTGTTTAAGTAATTTTTGCACTTTGATGTACCAAATTTTGCTTATTTAAATATATTATAAAAATCTATCTACTCTATTTACCTACAAAAGACTCTCCAGGAAAGCTGGCCATAGTGTTGTACACCCAATGCATGTAACAACTAAAACTGAGTTTTCTCTACTGACCAGGCAGCCAGGAATGAGGCTGGAGAGTTATAACACCAGAATTATGCTTAGCTTAGACTGATTTTTTTTAAATATTACTAAATCCTGCTTCAAAATCCTTGGGTTTTGTTAAATAATATATGCTGAAATCACAGCAAACTTACAAAAATATTTAAAAAATCTCTGAACATTGTGTGAAATTAAGTTAATTGTGCTTTAGTGTAAAAATCACACAGAAACATATATCCGTCTTTGAGCTCTGATTGTGATGCAGAAATGTTTCACTAGGAAGAAACTGCAAGAATCTTCATCAATTTTTACTTGGACATTTCCAAAATGTTCAATTACAGGAAGCAACTCCCAAAATTGCATTTGCACCATGGGGAAAACAAGTGCATCTGTTCATCCAGTTGATGAACTCTTTTCCAAAGGTTATCTCATAGAGCACAGTCCATATCTAACAGTGACAACATGTAATCACTCAGATTTAATCAATAGTTACATCTGCATCAAGAGAAAATGGAATAATTTCCCACAAAGCTCTTACTCTCAGGATCAATGACTTCAATTAGCCTATTAATAGTGTTGGCTGAATGTCAGCATCCCTCTCCTTCCATAGGATATATTGTATGTCCAGGAGAAATTAAAAACCAATGTGTTTTCCACCCACTTCTTTCTGTTTATGGGAAGAAGCAAAGAAATTTTCTCAAACACATAAATGTTATTAAAGGGCTTTTTACAGGAAACTTTTGTCTGGCCCTACAGGGTAGTCGACCACATTAATGTATCGAAGAAACAGTAGATACCTTAGAGTTTAGCTCACTTGAAACAAAACTTATGTGAACAGAGATAGTGGCCATAATTCTTCTCCTGTTTGGCCTATTTTTATATCAAGACAACTCAGGGGTTTAAATGAAAACATTTTTCATTTTAAAAGGTATAAATGAAAGAAGACTGACAATTTGCCTTCTTTATCTGGAGTTATACATGTCATTTTAGCTCTTTGGCTCCAACATAAATCCTCTGGTTTCAGAGACTAATGAGATGTACATTGTTATCCGTATAATATAAAAGAGGATAGAACTTTTATGTTCCCATTTAGAAAGTGATTCCCAAACAGAGTGTGAGCTTAAACATCCCATTAAAAAGAAAAATTAAAAAGAATGAAATAAGCACTTTTATTTTTATTAACAAGTGCAGATGGCCTTGAGCCATAGAAACTCAGCAGTAAGTCAAGATGTAAATAGCTGCATCATTCCCCGAGTGTTACAAGGTGGATTTACTGCATTTACTGCACTTGCCACTGAGTCTCTTTCCTGTAGCACTTTTACTGTCTTTAAACTGCTGATTTTTCTTTCACAATCCAGTGCACAGAGAGCTGGAGATTAATCACATATTGCATTAACTCAGCCTCAACCAGACCAATACATTAATTCTGTTAACAGAGTAATACAACCCACATTTTATGGCAGACTTTCAAGACTGCAAAGGCTTCCAAGACAAGAAAAAACAGCTGATTACTTTAATTCCCACTATCGTTTCCCAGTGGTCCCATTTTGAAATATTTAAGGCAGAATCATTATTGCCTAATTAAATATCTGTCATTCAATGTTTTCTTTTACAGTGGAGACACAGTAGCACTGAAATTAATCATAAACTAAGTCAGATATTCCAAGATTCATTATTGGCTCAGATCACTTACTGTAGCAAACATAAAGATTTGAGAGTTACAAAAGTTCTATTATATTCCATAGCCTAAAATCAGTTTATGTGTCAAAATGTGCCATGCTGATCCTCAGTGGCAAAGTTTGTGAAAGTGGCGGCAAATAAAGGACCCAGAACACCACTAAAGGCATAAAAATACATAAATTTAGTGTTCAAAAAACATGTGATATTTGGGACATGGTATAGTGGTAACATGGCAGTGTTGGTTAATGGTTGGACTCAATGATCTTAGGAGTCTTTTTCAACCTTAATGATTCTGTGAGTCTAAGATTCACAGTCCTATAACTGTTAACAGCCAGAGAAACACTCTTTGCCCAACAAGGAATTACCTACACCCTTGTTTTTGTAATTATTCTGGGTTACATTTACACCACATTTACATGAGAGAAGTAGCAATAAGAGTTCTTTAGACACAGCCTTACTCAATCTATTGATCTGGGGCAGATAAAAACCTATTTGCTCCACACTCTGTAAGAGGTGCAAAGACCTATGTGACTGGAGAGGAAACCACAGTTCTGTTCTTGTCTATGGAGCTGCACCATGGAAAGAAGGGATTCCCTCCTCATGTGCCAATCCTCCTACACCACTCTTCTTTGACTATATATTTTCTGCTGGCTTTTTTCTGGAAAGAGTTCAAAACTGCCATAAAGTTCTGTATTTTGTTTTTAAACCTGAAATCTGCAAATTCTTTTGCACTGATGTTTTGGGATGGGTTTTTTTTGGGTTTGCTTTTGGGGTTTTTTACCTGTGCGGATGTCATGGTTGACACCTTCCACTGAGATAACAGCATTTGGGATTCCCTTGCCATGCACATCTTTCACTATGCCTTTGATACCACGATGGACCTATGGAGAGAATAAAAAAGCAACCAAATATTGCACAGTATATGAGCAGTAGTATTACTAGGAATTTACAAAAAAGTCGTTAATTCCAAATGTGAATTATGTCTATTATATAACTATTTTATGGCTTACAAAATTGTGAAATATCATTAATAACCCCATGTAAGCCCTCCAGGCATTAACTTGTGAATCAGCTCCTGAATTCTGTTAGGATTCCTGAGGCATCAAATCCAAGACACAGATAAAAAGAATAGATAAAGCAACAGACCCAAGGTTTTGTTTGCTTGTTTTTTTTCTAGCAGCCCTTTCTAGCAAGCACAGCACTCACATCAAATTTTTAGAAGATTCATTGTTTTTATTCTCCTAAGTCAAACCAGCCTGGCTGAAGTGATATGTCACTATTTCTTGACGTGAAGATTTCTATCATAAATACCTACAACTACATAATTAGTCATGCAAGGAGAATATCAGAAACCATAAAGTCTCTCTCAATCTGAAAGGAGTCACCAAGTTACTCGGAAATGACTCTCCTGTTGGAATACCTGTTCCATAAAAACAATCAGGGACTCGCGGTTGTTCTCCCATTCTTCTGGCAACTCACTCTCATGGGGATACTTGTCACAGCCAACGTAGATGGAGAGCTCAAAGCAGTTTGTGTGCAGGTAACTGAAGTCATTTATGCCTGTCAATAGGGGGTAAAAAGGAAACAAGTTCATATCCCTTTTAATCTATTGATCAGATCTGATATTTTTATGTAAAATAATAGAACCTCTTCAAACACCAACCAGGTATTTATCTATCTGGCCCAGTCTGCAGACCTGGAAGGGCAAAATATTTTTAGAAAGGCCACCTGTCCTGTAGCAAAGGACCAGAGGAACATCATGAGCATCAACAAGCTCAAAACAGAGGACAGAAAACTGCACCATGGCAGCACAGGTCACTGAATCAGCCCAGCAGAACATCCCCAATTCCTTTGACACGAGGAACAGTGTCCTTCTGCCATCACAAAACTTAAAGGAAATGGAGACTTTGCAGAAAACAAACAAACATACAAAACCCCAGTAATTCCAGATAAAATTTCTCTGTATTCTTCCCTGTGAGGTTGGGGAGCCTCTGGCCCAGAGAAGCTGGGGCTGCCCCATCCCTGGGAGTGTCCAAGGCCAGGTTGGATGGGGCTCTGAGCAACCTGAGACAGTGGGAGGTGTCCCTGCCCATGGCAGAGGGTGGAACTGGATGGGCTTTAAGGTCTCTTCCAACCCAAACCATTTTGTGATTATATTCATGGAGAAGTTGGGGACACAGCCAGGAAGATATTAAGAAAGATCTCTTTTTACAGAAAAAAAACTTGTGCTTTGCTTTAAAAAATCACTAAGTGTGACTTATCCTGGACACTTTCCTGTGGAGCAGCTCTCTCCTATGACTGACCTGGATAGAAATGGATTGGTCTACATTAGGTTGCGTGGATGTGAAGGTATTAGCCAACTTATACAACCCTAAATGCCAGGACACAGGATAATGTCCACACAGCAACTTTTATGTAAAAATGATTTATTAGAGAAAGAGTTTCTTAGTAGAAATCTTTTCCCCCACAAGTAATTTGATAGAAAAGCCAGAAAAATCAAGGTAATAATAATTATTTCATGTTATATATGGTGACTGTTAAGTTTGTAAGAAATGAAAGGGTCTCTTTTCTCCCTATTATGGCCTTGCAGAGGACTGGAATCAGCACTGTTGCTCTGCAATAGGGATTTTCATTAGAAACATGTCCCATTCAAACTCCAGGAAACTCAGTGCCTCTGACCTCTGAGGAGCTGCAATTTAATTCTACATTACAGAAACCACTGTAACCTTTGCAAAGGTCCTGAGCGCTAAGTAAAACTGTCTTTAGCTACAGATGTCAAACATTTTCATTCTCCAGGTTTCTCTCCTGTTTCTCACCATTATTTTTCCTTAGAGAAATCCCTCTTAGTAGTTCTCCACAATCACACAGATAACATGATACAGTTTAAGAACACTACAGAAAGAAATTATGTGAGCTTCATTTCTTATTCCACCTACATTTCTAATAAGAGATTATTTTAAAAGATATTTATTAATGATCATTAGTTGGTTTGGTTTTTTTTAAGCAGCAAGGATTAGGAAGAGCTACAGTCACCAAGTGCTTCTGACTGGAAAGTGTTAAAACAAAACCCTGTTCAATTACCACAGAGAAGCAGTCAAGTATTTAACGAGCCCTCAGAGCCTTCTGGAAGCAGAGCAGGAGGATTATATAATACAGATGTTCAGCTTTTCACTTCTGTTGATGAGGAAAACCTAAATATCAGCCACTGGCATATGCTACTCTGCATAAACGTGCTTCCCCTCCATTTGAGAAACAGCCACAATTATTTTTCCCTCACATACTGCATCCCATCCTGGCTAATCGGCTGTGAAATGTTTTGCAATACACAGTAATTGCTCAGTTTTAATACATGTATTTAAGAAAATGGCTTAACACTGTTTGTACATGCAAATCCAGCCTTGAAAACACTGGAAATAAAACTAAATCAATCTTTTCTTTGTCCTTGTGCAGTTCACCAAGGACAGAAACTTTATATGTAAAATTGCTGAAGAACTTGCTTTCATTGCAGTCCAAAATATGTGCAGGAAATAAAATAGCTGGGTTTTAAAGGCACATGGAGGTTGGATATCTGTGGTGCACACATTTCTCTAGGGACTCTCTTGTACTGAAAAAAAATCAGAAAAATCCTTTATAAATTTTCCCATGGGATGAGCAGTGAAAAGTTTCTGTGCCTTCAAGGCCAGGAAGCAGCTGGACGAGGAAAGAGGGGGTGGGCAGCTTCAAGGTGTGGCACAACAAGGAGATGCCACCCACATTAAAGGACAGGTGGGAAAGGTTCTGCAAGCAGGTGATTGGGGTGTCACCTCCAGGCAAGGCATGAAGCAAGCAGGGGTTGGGAGAAGAAAGTCTTACATGTCTGATCTAAGAGGTAAAGAAATAGAAAAAGTGGAGTGAGATATACAGCTACATCTGCACAGTCATGGAATTACAGAGTGAAAAAGTATAGGAGAAATCTGGAGTTATATCTGGACAACCCCTTACAACAACATGTTGTTAATATCAGCTGCAAAACATATATATATATATGCATATATGTATATATCTGCAATACAAATCTCTCTCTTGCACTTGTCTAAGTGGACAAGAAGTCTAAAACCATCCTGCAGGTTGGAGGCTGAGCTCAAATAGAAACCACTTCTTTTCAGGCTTACTCCGAAGTCCAAGGCGTAAAGAATGCCAAATAAAAGAAATATTCTAGAGTTTGTCTCAAAGAATATCTTGGAAGCCTTGCTATAATATAAAGAGCAGAATATAAATTCTAATTAAAACATCATCAAGCAATAAAATGAATCAGATTAAACAAATCCAATATGTAATTGGTCCTAAGAAACTAAGGTAATATTCAACATCTATATTGTCCATCATTACTGAATGTAACTTAGTATGACAGCTGTTAGTGACATGGCCAGTGTCATCTTTTCTGGATTGATTCGTAATCATGCTTCTTATAGCACTTAGGAAAATTAAACTCATAAATTAGATAATGAAGTGGTCAAGTCAGCTTTCAGAGTATGCTTTAGAATTTGCAGAAATGCACAGAAAAGTATTGTCAGGCTTTCAATCTAAGAGTTCAATCCTTCCCCCCAATTTCACCCAACACTTTTTAACCTCCTGAAAAAATGTCTGAGAAGTTAATTCTTGACTGTAGCCTTTAAAGGCTGGCCAGCACTAACTTTACATGGGCCAATGTAAAAGCCACAGAAGCTGTGTCCAAACTGTAGAAATGTTTATGCAGTGGAAGCACATGGAAGTTCCAAACACAAGCCAGTTCCAGTAAAACGTGGGCTGCACTGACGCTTGCCTGCATCTGTTTGCCATCACTGCTGCCATTGCTCCTGTTGTCAGCTGATGGAGATGTGTGGCTCATTTGTTCATTTCGGAGAATAAGTTGTCTGACTGATGTGCTGTATTGGGTTTTCTGTGGCCAGGTTTTGGTAGCAGCAGGTGGGCTGAGGGGGAGGCTTCTTTGAGAAGCTGCTGGAAGTTTTCTCCATGTCCAGCAGAGCCAATGTCAGCTGGCTCTAGGCTGGTCCAGGCCAATCAGTAAAGTAATGCCTCTGTGATAACATATTTAAGAAGGAAGGGAAAAAAAAGTGAGGTTAGATGAAGATGGCTGCCAGAGAGGAGCAGAGTGAGAACACGTGAACAGCAATGCAGACACCAAGGGCAGTGCAGAACGAGGGGCAGGAGGTGCTCCTGGTGCCAGAGCTCAGATCCACCTGCAGACCGTGGTGATGACCATGGTGAAGCACCTGCTGTTGACCAAGGCCAGGCCAATCAGTAAAGGAATGCCTCTGTGATAACATATTTAAGAAGGAAGGGAAAAAAAAGTGAGGTTAGATGAAGATGGATGCCAGAGAGGAGCAGAGTGAGAACACGTGAACAGCAATGCAGACACCAAGGGCAGTGCAGAACGAGGGGCAGGAGGTGCTCCTGGTGCCAGAGCTCAGATCCACCTGCAGACCGTGGTGATGACCATGGTGAAGCAGCTGCAGCCCATGGAGGACCACAGGAGTGCAGAGATCCACCTGCAGCCCATGGAGGAGCCCAGGCTGGAGCAGAGGGATGCTGGAAGGGGCTGTGGCCCATGGGAGGCCCATGTTGGAGCAGGGTCCTGGCAGGGACCTGTAACACGTGGGAAGAGCCCACGCTGGAGCAGCCTGTACGTGAAGGACTGCACCCTGTGGAATGTGACCCATGTGGCAGCAGCGTGTGAAGAACTGCTGCCCATAGGATGGACTCTCACCAGAGCAGTTTGTGGACTTCCTGCTGTGGGAGACTCTTGCTGGAGAAGTTTGTGAAGAACTGTCTCCTGTGGCAGGGACCCCACAGGATACAGGGGAAGGGCTTCTCTCCCTGAGCAGTGGCAGAAAACAACAACTGACTGTAACCCCCATTCCCTGTCTCCCTCCACTGCTGGGGGAAAGGAGGGTGAACATGGAGAAGGAGGAGGTGGGGGAGAATGTTTCTTATGTTTCTCATTCTTAAGCTCTGATCTTGTGAGTAACAAATTTAATTAATATCCTCACATAGAGTCTGTTTTGCCTGATGGTGATTAGCAAGGAATCTTTACAGTCCTTATCTTAACTCATGAAACCCTTTGTTATATTTTCTTTCCTCTGCTGTTTGCAGGGGTCTGTAGTGGTCCCCTGGCATCCAGCCCGGGTTAAACCACTACATGGACTTATAAAAACACAAAGATTTTGAGCAGAACTGTGATGAATCAGCAGTATCTGATTCTGAGCCTGCTCGAAGCCTACACCCATAGAGATAACTGTGCCTAATGCTGTTAAAAATGTGCTTCAAACTGGGCTTTCCTGGAAACTGATGTTTTGGCTGCACCACAGGACACAGCTTCCCTTTCATGCTCCTTAACAGGGTGCCAGGATCGGGTGTATGGTGATTGATGCAGCCTGTAATTTATCCTGGCAGCAGAAATGCCTATGAAGCCCATGCAAAGTTTAAGAATGTCCAGGTCTTTTAAAAATAGGGCAGTAGCAGGAAAACAGAAGCTTTTTTTGGCATGGTATTACAGCTCAAAGTCAATGCGAGTAGGGGCTGATCTGTGACTGAGTTCAGTGAGCAGGAGATTGAAATCAGGATTTCCTTATCTGAGGGCCAATGGAATCTCTCCCTGGAATTGCTGCGTCAGCTCTCAACACTGGTTCTGATGTTCAGCAGCTGTTTTCTCATCTTGAGAGATGGCAAAGGCTGACATGGTCCCCCCCCTTGCTACTGGGTTTGGACTGGGTTGGTTTCCTCCTGACAAAACATCTTCAATGTACGGAATCATTAAAATTATTGTACCACATGTGTACTTTTGGAAAGTTCAGCAGCAAATGAAATGGTCACCAGGTATTAATGACAGTGTCTTCTTCAATCCTCTGATATGTGACGAAATCCAGAGAACACACCTTCAGATGGAGAAATACTCCTCTTAGAGCACAAGTTTTACCACCATTGCCTCTGCAGTGCACACCAGGCAGGGATGGCATTATCATATTTAGCAAGGTAGTTTTACTGGAGCTCCTACCAACACTTACTTCCAGCCACGGTGTGCCAGGAGGCTCCATTAACAGTGCCATCCTCCTTCTGGAAATCCTCTGTGTGACACGCCCTCCTTCTGGCATCCGTCATCAGCCGGTGAGTGGAGGCATAGGAATAGGCCAGCCAGCGAAAGACGTGGTCGTCTGGGGTGGGGGTGTAATCCTGGGTTTTCCACATCGACCGCACCATGTCGTAGGGATATGCCACCACCAGCTCTCCTCCCTGCAAGTTGCCA
>VYZS01040957.1:6682-23958 GCA_013400695.1 Neodrepanis coruscans | reverse complement strand
AGGGTAAATAACAGCTGCACTTAATAAAAATCACCTTCCCAAATACTGACCTTTTTGTTCTTCCCTCTTTAGGTATAGCTCTAGGGAATAGAAAATTTCCCTACAAGTTGCCCTCCAAATGGTTTGACTGTCATCTCTGTCATCCCTGGAGACCCCTCTGTTCTGCACACCAGTAAAGTTATGGTGCTGCAGAAAGATTCCTTTTCCTTCGGCCTCACACTCTGGTTTATAAAGAGTGGATCATCTGCAAAATTGCATAGGAGTTTGGGATAGATCACTGCTCTCTGAGAGTCCTTTCAAGAGCTGAGGGGAAATACTGGCTGTGGAATTGCCCATCCAGGGTGAGAGGTACAGTGGGAAACAAGCAACTCCCAGAGGTGGAGTTTTCTAAGACAATGGCTAAAAGAAATCAAAATCCTACAGAAAACATAACAGTTCACATGCACAGGGCACCTCTGGTCACTACCATGAAATGCAGGGTGTATTTTTTACCCACAGAAAAGCAGTTGTCTGTGTGCTGCTAAATTTCACTGCTTCATGGTGATGCACCTACAGACTGTTTTATGACAATACTTGCCCTACACCTCTTTGTCAGAATATTATTCCTTCCTGGTTCCAAACTGGTTTTTATTCCTTGAGTATTTAAAAACCTAAAGAACAAAAAAAAAACAGGCTTGGCATGTGGTGACCCTACACCAACAAAGGAATTGAAGGCAGCAGGACTCTCAGCAGAGGCAGAGACAGGTAAAGCAATAATGAAAGGCTCTGGAAAAGCAGTTCTCTTTCTGGCTCTTGTATTTTGAAAACACTATTTATAGCCCCCTGCAAAAAAATCCCCCAGGTGCCAGAATTTGAGATTTAAAAAAAAAACAAAAAAGGAGGCAGATAAAGCAGAAGAGAGGCATAGAATGAATGGTCAGTGACTCAGAAAGGGTTTGAACAAACAGTATTTTAAAAGTTTATACACATACACACACATATGAAGACATAAATCCACCATAAGACTATTTACAGTGTGCTTAACAGAATCATGGCTTTGCCAGAATTTGCAGTATTGAATGTTTGGTTTTTGTTTTAAGTGGCCTTTCACAGCATAGGACCATTTACTATCGCTTTTGACTTACCAGGGATCATGCTGGATTTAATAACACTTGAAATTTGCTAGAAATTCCTTACACCCAACCTCTCCTTTTTCCCCACTACAAGATAAACACAGTCAGAGTATTTGCCTTCAAAATATTTAACAGAAGTCCTATGGCCTATATAATGAAAGTAAAAAAATAAAAATAAAAATCAGGCTATATAATTAAAATTGTTCTTTCTTTCTTTAGAAGCTTAAGACATCTGCAAGTGACTGTCCCAATATATAACCTCATTGCCTCCATAGTACATGTGCACTTAGTAAGATTAATTGCACTGCACTTAAGCCCAAACAACAAAGAAAATCTTGTTTTATCACCCATGCAATCTTGTTTTATCGATAAAGTCACAGATACTACAGGATTATTATGAAAAGTTATCACGAGATTGTTTGTGATTCTGGACAGATATTTTTGTTTCTTTTCACATGAATCTACTCACTAAAGTTATTATATTGAAGGCCAAAACAGCCAACAGAAATGAAATTTCTGAGTCTTGGCACAGAGCCACGTCAATATAAACTGAGAAAGACTCTTACCTGGCAAAGGACAACCTAAGATTTCCAGTCTCATGCAGATGCTGCCTTCCTCGAACCAGGACCGAGGGTTTATACGGATGTAACGCGCAACCAGCGGCACCGGCAGCATATTGAGGACTGGGATCTCCTTCTCGCTGTTTCCTTCAAAAATCTGTGCAGGCCAAACATGGGAAAGCGGCCAGATCAGTTCTTCAAAATGCCTTTTAATAGTTTTGGTAATAGAAACAAATAAAATCCCATTTCAGCCCCAGGCTGATGGTGGCTCAGACCAGAACTGCTCTTCAAAGAACACAATCCCCCTCATGCCCCTTGGAGCTGGAGCTCCACAGCCTCTCCCTGGAAATAGGAACATCATGGGCATGAAATGTCCTCAGGGATCAGCAGACTGATCCTAACCCTGGCATGGACCATGCAACAAGAAATAGATCTCATCACAGGCTGACACATACAGAATTGCCAAAAGGAATATTCTGGGTCCCTTTCTGTATTGTGTGATCTGCTCTTAAAAACAGTGGGATCACTGAGACATGTTGTTTTACACTGACTAATCTGGTAAATCAAAACTCCATGTGGCCAGCCCCTGCTTTCCCATCTCTGCTCTTCCTCACAAAACATCTGTTCCATGGTACTCACCACATCTCCAGATTCATTTCTGACAGCAGTCCATGCGTGGCTGTCATTGCTCACCAACACTCTGTAAGAGGTCACCCAGTTACTCCTTGAAAAAGACAGAGAGCAACTAAGTTATTTTTCGTAACTTAGAAAGACTGCACATTGTTTAATATATTTAAGCTTGTAAGACTGCTAGCAATGGAAATTCCACCTGGCAAAGTCATGCAAATCTAAATTCAACAGACAATTCAAAAATCATAGCACCTAAAAGCAAAACCCCAATGAGATAATATTCTGAGATTCCAGGACATGAGACATTAATGCTCTCCTTTCCTTTTATATGCAGACTCTGGGATAAATGGCTTATCTAGAACAGATTTATACAGTGTTCAAAAGTCATCTTTTCAGCTACAGAACATTTATTAGTTCTGCTGTTATTATCAGAGAGGATGGGAAAAAAGTAATAAATCCTCTAGGATGAAACGTCTGTGAATTTCAACCAGCGAAATTTCCATTTCTTTCAATACAAGAATAACTGGAGCCTGCAGTCATTCTTGTATTTATTAGCAAGAGACAGGGACAAAGAGACAATGCTATCTCTGAACAGTGAAGTCCAATTGATCACAGCACTAGTGCACTCCTACAATATCCAGATCAATCCTCAGAAAACTGATCTTTCTAATGGCCTTTTATCTGATTTACAGCAAAATCTCCTTTAATCTAAAAAAGCAAAATTTACATTTGCACTTCAGTTATGCCTTGTCTGGATCCAGCTAAAGAAGAGTATAAGAAATAAAATACTGTTTCCTATATTCTGAGTGGAGTTAAAGATATGGAACTTTTCCACTTCTTGGGCATTACCCATGAAAGCACATATGCAGCTATGGAGAAGGCTGAAGAAGGAAATACCCAAATATCCTCTCATATTTGTTGGTCAGAAAGAGCAGCAGTAATTTAATTTTTCCCCTAACACCTTCCTGATTTCAAAAGGCAGGGATCTGGAGAGAGTTGTGGCTTGGAGGTGCTTCTGTACTGTAAAGTCAGCCACAAGATGAGCAGTTCACCAAGCTTCCTCTTGCATAAACAGTGACTTTCAGGTAATTCCTAAGCCAATGCATGGCAGCAGAAAAAAATTGTAATTTTAGATTTAATCTGCTATTTCATCTTCTGAGTAACAGTGGCCCCATTTGCACAGAAGATTCAAACTGATGTCCAGACTCACCAAAAAAGTAAGTCTTGACATCAGGGGGTTTTGTGGGGTTTTTTACACACCTAAAACAAAGGTGAGAAAAGTGTTTAAGTAGGATGTGGAAAAGCATTTCTGTATGTGCATATTAATGCCCCTACAAGCAAAAAATGGGATATCCTGTGATTTTGAAAAAAAAAAAACAAAACACAAAACCAAACCCAAACAAAAACCACTGAACAAACCCAGCTCTGTTTTAAACACTAAACCAGCCCTTTGCAAATCTCTCACCAGCCTTCTTCAATGAATAGATTTTGCCATTCATGTTAGATTAAGTGGAAAAATCTTGACTATTGCCAGGCAGACTGAACGTTTTGTTACTGTAATGAAAAGAAGGATACATCTATCACTTGTAATGCACACAACTTTTATATTTGGTAAACGACTGTAACAAAGTTAGTAGCACTCTGCAAATACTAATTGTCTGCCTGACAGTGGAAGATCTCCTGGGACAGGAGATTTACTGGAGATCTGTGAAGTGCCATGCTGGCATCTCTAGTACTTGGCTGTAAAATGATAAATGATATACAACAAAATAAACAGTGACTTCAACATGCTAGATAAGTTTCTACCGAGTCTTGCAAGTCTTTGCTTTCTTTCCTCACCTTTTCTGTAACAGTAAGTTGAAGAAAGACAGATCTACTTCTAGCAAAGAAAGGGGCTACAAGAGAGCAGGAGAGGGACTTTGGACAAGGGCCTGAAGGGACAGGGTAAGGGTGATGAAAGAAGGAAGGGTTGCATGGGGTATTGGGAACAAATTCTTCCTTGTGAGGGTGGTGAGACGTTGGCACAGGGTGCCCAGAGAAGCTGTGGCTGCCCCATCTCTGAAGTGTCCAAGGCCAGGTCGGAGCAACCTGGGACAGTGGGAGGTGTCCCTGCCCATGGCAGGGGGTGGGACTGGATGAGCTTTAAGGTCCCTTCCAACAGACTCCATGACTGTGAAATGGCCAACAGCAAAACTCCAATAAGAGGAAAATAGGCTTTTCTGAATTAAAAGAAAAAGAAAAGCTTGAGAGCAAAACTTAGGAGTCTGAATGAGGAGGTGATGGTAGTGTACATATTCGGGGCACATTTGTTTTTTTAAATTTTCTCATTTTCTTGGAGTTTTTGTCTGAGTTTTGGGTTGTAGGATTTTTTTTTATATTGGCCATTTGCAAAAATCAGGCTAAATGACCAAAAGAGGCAATGTCTCAAAACAAGTAATATCATTGCTTCTGGAGTACAAGAGAACCTTTTGCACTTCAACTGCAAAAACCACATTAGGAGGCAAACACAATACATTCATATTCATTGCTCAACACCTGCAAAAGAAATTCAAATGGAATATTACAATTACATAAAACCAAGACTACAGTGGACAGTCTTTATAACTGAGACTCCTGTAAGAAAATCATGGCACATATAGAAAGTTTTTAAAGGAGCAAGCTCATTTTACTGGCACGAGAAAATATTGCTGTCACAGTAACATTTCTCAGCAATGACTTTTATTTAACATATTTTGATTTTCTCACTCCCTACCATTAAAAAGGTTCAAACTTCTCCCAAAGGAAAATGTCTGCTAGTCAGTTGTGCACATTTTCCATCTCGAGTGGGAAAAAGTAACGTGCTATTGAGAAGCAGTCAGCAATTAAAGTACAAATGGGACTGCATCCAGCCTTGTGCATTTGCAGCACAGAAGGACCTCAAAGGGTCGTGGGATGAGATAAATCAGTGTAATGTATTAGGGTACACACCATATACTACTAACTGTGCTTGCATATAAGGAATAAGAATTCTGTTGAGAATCAGAATAAAAATATCACAATTGACCAGATCCTTTTTCCTTGGCACTATAAGCAAAACTGCCTCCAGGGGCTTAAATTCTTCCCTTGTATTTTCCCCAGTGCTGTTAGAAAAACAGCTCCTGATAAGAATCAAAGAACATGCCAAATTGGTAGGGACCCATAAGGGTCATCGAGTCCAACTCCTGGGATTTCAAGGCCCGTCTCCAATAGTCACACCATGAGGCTCAAAGCATCATCCAAACTCTCCTGTAGCTCTGGCAGCCTTGATGCTGTGCCCAGCCACTCTGTGGGGGAACTGTTTTCTAACATCTGAACTAAGAAGGTTGCTGTCAATTCAGATTCCTCTCAGAAATGGCACCTTCTGCCTAAAAGTCGTATGGGGAAGAGGAACTCTGTGTGTTCTTGTGTTCGGAGCATCTGGAAAACCAGCAAAACCTAATGCTCAGGGCTTCTGACCAGGCAGCTGAATAACTTCAAATCCCAGATATTTCTACAGCTAGAGATGAGCAGAAGAACATTCAATACACCAAATCTTCATGAAAGCTGCAGTTTTTCCACATCTGCGTGGCATAGGAGGTCTGCTGCTCCCAGGAAGCAGAGGGACGTGTTACATATCTCCAATTTGTTTACAGCAAGCTCAGTGTTTCCTGGAATTGAAGAGTTTAATATATCCTTGGTGCTCAGTTTATTCACGGAGACACCAAAATCTAAAGCTTTTTGTGGAAATCCGTCAGAGAAACATGACAGCTAAAGCAAATCCTTGTACTAGAAGAAGTATTGGGGAATGTCATCTGTGTGATTACCTGATGACACCAAGATCCATCTCCTCAGGGCTGGGATTTGCAGACATTAATTTCTGCAGCATGTCATATCCAATCTTTTCAGGGCCCATCAGCACTGAACAATAAAGCTGTCTAAGGAAGGCTGAAAGAAAGCTATAAAGTTTTTTCCACTGCTCAGGATGTCCCTTATGTTGTTTCAGAGATGCTCTTCTGGTTTCACTCTATAAAATGTCCCTGGACCTGCCATTATACTCCTAAGAGACAAATACAGATATTTGTTGGTTTTACAGAGTCGAAGAGACATAATTCAGGGTAAGTCCTATGCCAGCATTCAGAAAAGAGTGTTAATTACCGAGCTCTTTCTTGGCAGAATGCAAGGCAGTAAAGAAGTTATTGTGTGACAATTCACAAGTGTTCAAGGTTAACTCCGGTTCATCAGGCTCTACCAAAAAGTGCCACTTACAAGACTGTCTCACAGATCTCAGTAATGTTAGAAAAGGATCACAAGGTACAGATTTGACAGGCATCCCTAGGATTCAGGTGCATCCCATTAATAATCCTTTTTAAAATTCATGCCAGCCTTATCTCTTCAGAAGGAACCCATCTGAAAAAATCCCAGTATCCACTGCCAGCATTAATAATTCCTTTCAGATAAAGTAAATGCAAAAAATCAAAATATGATTCAAATTCACTTAATGTGGTGCATTTTTAAATTATTACTAATTACTTGGGTTTTATCTGTAATGCATTAGTTTTAGGCAAGGCTTATTTCAATATCTTCAATTTCAAATTCAGCCTCTTGTGATGCATGTCCTGCTTTTCCATCTTCATCCAAAGAAAAAAACCAAGATGAGGGATTAAGTGACTTGCCCAGGGACAGAGAGGAAACCTGAATCAAAGCAGAGAATTAAAAGCAGATCTCTTACAGCCTTGGCAGGTTCCTGTCCCAATAATCAGCTTTTCCTTATCTAACATCAGCATCAGGCTGCTGAGCGCAGGGAAAGACACTGTGATAGCACCAGAACAACAAAACATCTTCCAGTTTTGCCTTCCCCAAGACAATTTACTGACTTTTCTTTATGTGTATTAAACATGAGGCTGAAGCCCAGCTCAGCAGAACACCCAGCAAGTGCTAAATGGGAAGAAGTGGAGAGATGCCAGGCTGGTTTTTGCCAGGCTCCAGCAGGCAGTGTATCAGCTGAGACTTGGGAATGTTTGAGAATGGGTTTATTTTATTTGCACAGCAGCTGCCGCACGTAATATTTTAGGGTCAAGCTTCTCCATCATGGGAAGCTGAATAAGCAACAAGTGAAATAAATCTGACACTTTGATCTTAGCCTCTAAAGATGCTTTTCCACACCAGTGCAACCCAAGATGATTTGGGATAATCAAGGAACGTTCATAGGTGCTGGTCAGCTGAAGTTCAAGCCCACAGTGGCAGAGATGGGCCACAAAGGTGATTAGAGGCATGAAGCATCTCTCCTATCAGGAAATACTGAGGAAAATTTGGGCCGTTCAGCCTGAGGAAGAGAAGGCTCCAGGCTGACCTTACAGGACTTTCCAGTAGCCAAAGGGGCACCAAGAGAGTTGGAGAGGGGCTTTGGACAAGGCATGAAGTGACAGGACCAGCAGGATTGGCTTCCCACTGCCAGAGGGCGGGGTTAGGTGGGATACTGGAAAGAAATTCTTCCCTGTGAGGGTGGTGAGGCCCTGGCATAAGTTGCCCAGAGAAGCTGTGGCTGCCCCATCCCTGGAAGTTGGACAGGACTTGGAGCAACCTGGGATAGTGGGAGGTGTCCCTGCCCATGGCAGGAGTTTGGAATGAGATGGTCTTTAAGGACCCTTCCAGCTCAAACCATTCTGGGATGCTGTGAGATGCTGGGGATAAGACTTGCAAACACTGCCAGAGTTCACATTATCATCATCTACAATGGACCTGAATCTAGCTGAGCATATTATTCTTCTGCTGTCATGATAATCTAATTTATCTACAACACAATTCCCTAAAATTAATATAAAACAGTACCAGTTGGGCAAACAAATGTGCATCTCCCAATAATAAATAATCTGACAAACCAAAATACTTGAAAAAGCAAAATCTATATACCAAAAAAAATGCTACACAAGCCTTAGATTAAATAGTACTCATACAACAGAATCAGCATGCTGGCAATTAAATAGCTTTCTACTTGAAAAATTAATTTGTACTCTCATGTAATTAAATGTAAAATCACTAATATTAATATTCTGTAATAATATTTATGCTGATAAAATTTTAAATCACCCACTGCCAAACAGTTTTCAAACAAACCAAGACAAAAAACAGACAGGTAATCTAGCAAGTTTTATGAACTAATTAAAAGATGAAGGTTGACTAGCAAGCAAGGGTATTTTTTTTAATAACTGAAATCTTTGAATGTTTAATTTTTAAAACTGCTTCTAGCTGACTATAATTAATGTACTGCTGTGAAAACCAGCTCTTTGGAGGCCTTGTGAAGAAAAGCTTAGGGCCAGAATTTCACTTGCTTGAAATGAATTCAGCTCAGATTTTTCAAAGTTTTTCTCAACGAGCAGGGATTGGGGTCACAAATACCCTTCCCAACAAATGTCTGCAATTGACAACCAGGTTTTTACAAGGTTTTCATGTCTTTCTGACCTTTCTAGAAAATCCATGGCCAGCTGTGTTTCCTTTTGCTGTTGTACATTCACACAGTAATGCCTGAAGGTGTCAGGGTCAAAAGCATCCTCTGCCCCAGAAATTCTGGTCTTAACACTCATCATTTTGGGCCACTCTTTGCAAGTAGATGTGCATGTGTCTGAAATTCTTCCTATACTAGACTTCCCTTTTCATGTATTCTGTATCTGCTAAATGCTACCAAGCTTTTGTGTGAACCTCCTTTGGTGACATTTTTCATTTTCTGCTCTTTTTTTTTTTGCCTGTATCTCACCCTTGTAAATCAATCATGTATTTGAGAAAAAAAGATCTGGACTTTGCAGGTACTGCCTCGCTCCATCTTTTTGCCTCTTTCCCATTACTATTAAGGTGATGGAAAACAAAAAGCTCTGACAGTAACCAGCAAACACTGCCATTGGTGTGCACAGCTGGGAGCACATTTAAAGCACTGTTAAAGGGGGTCATTGTTACCAAGCTCACAGAGATATGTGGCCAAGTGCCACTCAATGCATCCAGAAGAGAAACAGCTTTGGGAAGGTTGCAGAGGGCATGAGTGGAGGGACAAGGAGCCTGATGTTCCCTACATAACCCCCACACAACCATTCTCATTGCAACAAGTCATAATGCACATGCAAAACATACAAATCAAGACTGGGATGAATAAGTGTGAGTAATGTGCTGCAGCAGATGCCTGTATTCATTGAATGCAGCCCCTTCCAAAACGATTCGGCTCATTTGATTTCAAGTCCCTTCCACGGAGGTCGAAAAGCTTTTCTTCCTCTTGTGAGCATCCCCAGTGAAACTAACTCTGCAGAGCAGGTTCCCTCCACACCCCAGTACCCTTTCCCAGTGCAAAGTGTTGGCTGACCCTGCAGGAGCCCTCCCTGGGGGGGATGGCAGTGACCTGCTCCCTGCCAGTGCTGCCAGTGAGTCACCCAGGCTTCAGCAAAAGAGCACCGTGACACATCATCCCCACAACAGAACAACAGCAGTGCTGACATTTCCATCAAACAAACTTGTGGAAGTACAAACAGGTTTCTGGGTGCGCTGTCAGAACTCCGCCTACACAGGATCAGCTGAGCTGGTCACCAGCCCAGTTCCTCAGCTCTGGGAGCTGATGGTGAGTGTTGATCAGCAGCTGTACCAAAGCCCTGTGAAGAAGTGAGCTGGAAGATTAACAGGCAGCAGGGATTGAAGCAAAGCAGATGGAGGAAGAGCACTGGAGGCTGCAGCTGCCAAAGTCTGGCCCAGGGCTGCAACCTGAAAGCCCATGAGATGAATCCACCAAGCCACAACCAACAGAAAATATAATTTATTAAGTAAACCAATCACAAACTCTGGTTTGTGACATTATATTATTATGGGAGCTTGTTCTACATTGTATTCAGGTTGTTTTATAGCTCCCATAAATATACTTGGTATGACTTCTGTGGATTTGGAACAATCCACTCTATGAGTCTGACTTCGGGGAAGGTCTAATAATCTCTGCAGTCCTGACACCCCATCAGGGCAAATAACAGTTTGCACTGATTTCATGCACCAGAACAATTCAAATCTGTGCTCTGCAGCTGCTTATTTTGTTACATGATTTGAATAAAACACGGAGATATTTCACTGAACACGCCGAAGTTTCACCAGGGTGTGTTTTCACAGCCTCTGAGTGGGGACAGGAGGTACTGCCTTGAGAGTCAGTGACAAGTTTGTCTGTTGTACTTGTGAGCTGGACAGGGCTTAGGGTTTGCTCTGCTCTGCTCTGAAATGCAGCATTACACTCTGTGTTTTTATCCTACATGTGTACAGTGCAATAGTTCTGTTTTCATAGCTTGTAGAAACAGTAATATCTATAAATAACAACTATTCTGTCCAGAATGTTAACACAGTTACACTGACAGGATCATCAGTGCTCTTTCTACTGTTATTACTGGAATATTGAAGATGCTGATGTGATTATCTCTTCATGAAGCCAATCTTACTACTGAGACCATGGTCTTAATACCAGGAAAGCCTGATAACAACCTGGCAGTGTTATTGCTATTTTAGTGGCTGGACCTGATGATCTTAGAGGTTTTTTCCAACCTTAATGATTCTGTGATTCTATGATTTTTCCACCTTGCAGTCCTCACATACAGACTGCCCAAAAACCAAATCTCAGCTCCTGAGGAGCAGCCAGTGAGTATAGCAATACATTGTGATGTGGGGCAACACATTCATTTTGTGACTAAAGAAAGAGGAAAACGCTGTATCGCCAAAATTAGAAGCAAGCAAACTGCACTGACCTAAATTTCTCCTCAGCTGTATCTCTGGAAGGCACCCAGCTTGTTACAGACCTACAATTCCCTAAGGACAGTTTGTCAAAAGGGATGCTGAGGGACCATGAAGGGCTACACTGCACACAGACAAGGCTGGGGATGAGGCTGTACTATAAAAAATTGCAACATTATTCCCCTATTCAATCACAAGTATCTTGTCTTTAGCAAAAGCATGATCAGACACAATCAGATCTGTTGTATATTTATTATTTGCTATCCCTACTGAGCAACACAAGGAAATCAAACAAGTGACACAGTACGGAGCAAGCACTTGTGTCTACATCAGCTGCTAGTTAAAACATTGCTTCAGCAGTGATGAAAAATTGACCAGCTTAAAAGTGTGTCTGTTCAGAAGCAAGCAATACATGGGAGTCATTCCTTCCAGCCAGCAATGTCATTGATTTGTTGTCTCCTCAAACCTTTTAAGAGCTATTTCAATTTTGCAAGACAAAGACCAACTCCTACCCAACTCAGGCTTCAAAAATTGAGATCTTCCCCCCTCCCTTTTTTCGTAAAGACAAATATAAATATAAAATTAAGAAAGTCTTCAATATTTTCATGAGGCTGAAAGATCTTGCATAAAACATACTTTAAGTAAGTCCATTTTTTTTTCCTAAGAATTTTAGAATTTTGCTTTGGAATTTGAGTATCCTGCACAGATTATTTCATCCATGCTTTTTCACATTGCTGTCATTTTGTCATCCCATGACATGCAGTGATAGTGCATCATTTAACACGATTGAAAAGTTAATTTGAAGAAAATTTATTAAGTCACAAATATATTTGAATCACTGCAAAATTACATCCTCTTCTAAAAACCAGAACATTCTCTGCATTCGCACAGCCTGAAGCTCTGTAATGTTGTCAGCACACACTGACTCTACTTAGACATGGGGGTTTTGTCTTGATACAAAAGATGATGCTGAATTATCAAGAGATAGTTTGCTTTGTGGGAAACATGTTTTCTCTGCGTTTTAGTTTCTTGCTCAACTGCTAAGAATGATTAATTTTTTTTTTCCCTCTGCAAAAGAGTGCATATTTTAAACTATCACATCATTACTTTAAGTATGTGGCTCAATTCCACAGTGATGCTTCCAGTGTCCCAATCAACCGCCTTGAACAAATGTTTAAAGAAACTTAGTTCATAAAACTGAAAGTTGTGTTGGCAGCAATATGAAGAATTACATTTAATACTTCTCTCCCAAATATTCAGCCATGTAAAGTAATGATATTTTGCCCATTTTCAAGGCATTGGATTTTATTCCTGTTAACCACACTTGAGTCACTTCTGACTTTTTGGATATCTGCAGTGTGAAAATCTAAGAGAAGTCCTGGTTCTTGCAGCTGTGAAATTCAACATCTGCAGATCTTCTGGATAATTCAAGCAGATTTGCCCATTTATAGTGGTAAACGAGTACTTTGCCATAATTTCAGACTTTGCAAGAATGACTGAGGTGCCTGAGCAGTAACAGCCCCGGAGCTCACATGCTTGCTTTGACTGGTAAAAAGAAGGGCTCCTCATATCCAGGAGTTTTTGTTCAAAGGCTGTTTCTGCTTGTTATAGATAGAAAAAAGGAAAGCAGAAAGATTTACTTCCATGTGACTGCCACAGAATTCACAGCCAGGCAATTCGAGAAAAAAAATTCAGCTCAGAATTGTTTTTCCTTATAAAGGAAATGATTAAACAATTCAAGAATTCATTACAGACCAAGATCAGTTTCCTTCTTTCCCATCGGGTCATCTGTGTTTTCAAGAGCTGTTTCTGCAACTCAGCCTCTTCCTTCTCAAGGCCCTCATGTCTCAAGCACAAGACTCTGGGATGGGCAAGAACAGCCACAACCCACCAGGGGAGACAGACAAGGAATAACAACCTTCCAAGTGAGACTGAGGTGAAGCAGCTCCTGTCATCACACAAAAAGTGAAAATCTCATGCATTTTATGTTCTTTGTATTGTGTCAAGTGACAACTTCAGCCTCTTGTTGCCTATAAAGCTCAAAGCCCCCAATAAACAAAGCAAGATGTGAATAAATTGTCTCTGGCTGGAGTGGGGCACCAGAAAACCAGGCTGCAGCTGCCAGAGCTTCTGTAAAGGAGGAAAGGGTTGCACCCACCACCAGTACAGGACCTCTGGCTACAGCATCACACATCAAGCAAGCTAAAGGCCAGGCTGCTAAAATCTCAAATGTTGCAGCCCTGTGGGGAAGGTCAGAATTGTTTGATCCAGGATTCAGCAGGGTGTCCTTGCCTGCCCTCTCTCATCATTTTACATGTCCTCATTAAGTCAACAGCAAGAAACTAAAGGGACTGGGACAGGTACAAATCTGATCTGGGCAGAAGCTCACAGAGGACTTCTATTTAAGTACGTTTTTCCTTTTGTTAAAGTTTCTTCTTCAATACAAAGAAGAAAAAAAAGGTGGTTTTTTTTTGTTCTTTATCCTTATAACATGATAATGTTGGTATACAGATCATATGTCTGAGTGTTATAGAATCATGGAATGGTTTGGGATCATCTCATTTCAATCCCCTGCCATAGGCAGGGACACCTTCCACTATCCCAGGTTGCTCCAACCTGGCCTTGGACATTTCCAGGGATGTGGCAGCCACAGCTTCCCTGGGCAACCTGTGCCAGGGCCTCCCCACCCTCACAGATAAGAATTTCTTCCCAGAATCCCACCTAAACCTGCCCTCTGTCAGTGCCTTTATTTTTAATTTTTACTTTTAATATATAATGCTGGGAAAGTCTCCAAGGCTTTAGACTAAATAAAAATCTTGCCTTGGCTCCTCTGCTTGGCAGGTTTTTTGTTCTAATACAACACAGATCAGAGAGGTGTTTTTTTGGCTCTCCTACCTGCAATAAGATTATCCTCCAATACATGTTTCCATCAGTCAAGAAAGCACTCTATTCTTGTCACATAATCTTATGAAGTTGGGAAGGTGCCTCAGGTAACAGAATGGCATCTTTTTGTACAAACTTTCATATCATAAACAATCTTTCTTGATACCATCACAGTCAGCAGCTGAGTATAAAGCAAGGAAGCCCATGAGTCTCTCCTTTGTTTCTGGTGCCCACCACAGCAAAACAGTCACAAAAAAAAAATTTGCCCAATAAAAGTTCTACATCCCTGTTTCTCCTGGGCTCATTTATGAGTCAATTCACTGCAGGCAAACCCTATGGCTACAGAGTCAGGGTATTGGTTCCCAAACTTACTACAGGTACCAGTTCCACCAGTGCCTCCAAACCCCCACCAAGGCAATTTCTGCTCCAAGCTCAGGGTCCCCATTATTCTCTGAATTAAATTTCCCTTTGCACAGCTCTTCTTCACAACAAAATTTCACTTTTCCTTTTTTTTTTCTTTTCCTCTCACTTTCTTGGCTGCTGGAGGAATTGGTACAGAAAGCCCCAGGAAATCTCCACCCTTCAGGTGCAGTAACGTGATTAGTTCATGAAACAGCATCTGCCTTCCCTGTTCCTTCATCTTTTTGTCTTTTTGTCCCTTGTGTGGAAGCTGGAGGTAGGGAATGAAGTCAGTTCTCTGGGAAATATTAGCCTGCATCCCATGGTGCAGCTGGTCCATTTGAAACCATCTTTACTCCTATCAGGCAGAAATGGGCCTGGTTTTCCTCAAATTTGAGTAGTAATCCAGGAGGAGCCTGGAGCTGCTCTCCTAGCCCCAGTCCTACTCTTCCTGCAGGTCTTTATGGGGAAAGAGAGCAAGAATAAGATTCCCTGCCCACAGAAGGGGAGTTGGAATAGGTGATCTTTAAGATCCTTTCCAACTCAAACCATTCCATGATTCTACAGTTCTATGAGTCCATGTTTCTATAATTCAGAAAAAAACAACCAACAAAAAAAACACCCAAACAACAAAAAGATAACAAACTCACAAAAAATAAGGACAAAAAAAAAAAAAGAAAAAGGCCAAACCTAACACAACCCCCCAAAAAACAACAACAAAAAACCCTCCAAACCAATATGACTGTGAATACCAGCTATAAATAGAGTATCAAGTCCTGCTAGAAACCTGCAACAGAGCTGAACTAAAAATAGCAATACAACAGGATGAATCAGTGCAGCACTGGTGTTGATAGAAACAGCAATGTCAAGAGGATGAATAAGAATTTGACACAGTAATTATCTACCTAACACAGAACAATGTGGAATAAATATAGAAACCTTGTTGCCCAAAAGGCTCCTACTCCCACAGCCACCTTAAATTAAAACAACCCACACAAAATTAAACTCTAGAAGGAAAAAATATTCTTTTTCTTAGACACAGTCACATTTTTCTGGTTTGTCTTTAATTACCTGTCACATTCATTTTCTTAAATGAGAGATCTGACCAGAATGGATCTAGGGCTGCACATCTCCTGCACAATTGGTCATAAAGTCCAGCAGCACAAGTGGGGATTATTTGCTCACATAAAGCAGTGAGACTCAATGATAAAATAAGGGACTGAACAAACACTGTAAAGATAAGGAAAAAAATACAAACCACCATGTCCAATTCCTGTTCCTGCCATCTGATTGCTGGATCCCTCACACAGAGCCAGGGTGAATGAGGGGAGAGTTGTGCTATAAAGCAATCTGGGTGCCTACAACCAGCAGCAGGTCACAAAGGGATAAATGTACACAGTGCTGGTCAATACATACAGCACTAGTTTGGCTTTTTTTATTGTATTTAATTCCTCTTTAGAAAAAAAATGAATACCTATGAAGTTTTTCTTAGCTGCTTGTTTCAGAATCATGTTGTTTTGGAATTATATCAATTGGTGATTGCCTAGGGATTAAAAAATCTCAAACATTATTGTAATCTAATAAGGACAGAACCCAAAACTAGTACCTAAACTAATCAAGTTAAATATTGGAAAAGAATGAGGAAGTTTAACACAAGGAAATATGACAAGGTGAGTGTAAAGGCCCATAGTCTGATGGAATCATATTGATTTCTTTGCCAGATGTGGATAATGACTCTACAAGTTTGCTACCCTTAAATTTGTATTTTATGCCATATGTAATGACTTTGCCTTCTACTGTTCCTCCATTTAATTATTTGATATCACACAACATTTCTATTCTTTCTTTCTTTCAGCGCAACACAAGTTCCTTGGTCTGAAATCTCAGAGTCTGATGGAGAAAAGTAAACATGTACTTACGACCAGAGAGAGTTTCTTCCTTGTGTGATGACTCCAGTGAATTTTGTGAGCCTTCGAGCATCTACTTCAATCCACTGATAAGGGTCATTTCTTCCTGCACACCAAGCACCATCATAAAAATCATTCTCGTTAACACCTGCCTGAAAAGAAGGCAAAGCTGTCTATAAATCAGAACTAAGAAACTGAAGGTCTTTCATGGGAAAACAAAAGGAACACATGAAGTCATCGTTCATTCCACTTACTCCTTTGGCACCACTTAAAGACCCTTGAGATCACTCTCAGCAAAATCTTTCCTTACTCAAAGAAAGGAGAGAAATTCTGCAAAGTCCCTTCAAAAACTCACAACCTTCACATATAAATTTAAGTCAGAAAGAATAAACAGAGCTTTAGTCTGTTCACCTGTTTGTGATAGAACCTTCATCCAGAACATATTATCCATGTGGTCTTCAGAGTTTTGAAAGTCCTAAAAAGCCAGCTGCAACCCATGTAAATAACATTCAGGGATTAGGCAACCTCTGCCCTGGCAGCAGCACAGTGCCAGAATTATTAATATTCACCACTAGGTTGGCAAAGGTTAAGAAGTCAGGAATTTCCAGCTGTATTCCCACTTGAGAACCAATCTATATCCCAGTTTACTCTGGAAAACCCACCACAAACAGCCTTCTCTGAATTTTCAAATAAATAGTTGAAGGTATTTTGGACAAGCTGTATTCCAAAGAAATCTGAAATAATGTGTAATGAAACATAGAATCTGAGGTCTTCAGAGATTTATTTTCTTACTGAAGCCCAGGAAATGCTTGGCACCAAGCTGGATACTGCCACAAAGAGCACAAAAGCTTTGCCATGGTCCTCTGAGGCTACATGTATTTTTATGATTTTTCATCTGTGGTTTATGTGGATTTATCATTGCCATACATGCAATTCCAAGGATGGATATACTTAAATATTTCTTAGATTAAAATTTAAAGGTTTACAGACTGTTTCTACCCAAATGGGCGCTGGGGGGATGTTTAACTAAGAGAAGATGCAGCTGTTAA
>VYZS01040956.1:8124-24108 GCA_013400695.1 Neodrepanis coruscans | reverse complement strand
TTTCGGTTTTACCCTATGACAATAGCTTAATTGATTGACAGAGCTTCTATAATCTCAGTCAAATTTGTACCACCAGACAGTCACACTCTAAGGATATTTTTGAACTGTAACTTTGATCATTACCTGCAATCTATACAAATGCTATTTTTAATCACCATATTTAGTGGGGAGATTGTCACTGCTGTGAGCACAGAATAAGTTCTGCAGTGTCTCTCAGTCATAATTTCATCCTTGGTATCCCTACCCTGGGCATGGGTACCTGAGGGACAGCAATCAGACTCAGCCCAAATTCTGCTATTCTGCCTAGTCCTTGAACCCCTCTTCTGTGGGGGAGGAGCAGCCTCAGGCTACCCTGCACTGCACCTGCAGCTGTCATAGGTGCTCAGGAACAAAGCCTTACTACACTCTCATGACTTCCTGCCTGTAATGTTAATCAAGCTGTCTCCTTTGGGAGGTTAAATTGGTAGGCATGTTTTGCTGGATATTTTTCAAAGCAGTAATACCATTCTTTGAATCCAATGAACTGATCTTTGAAGCCAGCCATCCAAGTTCATCCTTTAGGTACCTTACATCTAGTTCCATACATTCACTTTTTAAACATTTTCCTGCAGTGAGATGTTTTATTGCCAATTACACTGATTTTTTTATTTGTTTAATTTTTTTCTCAATTAAATAGAAAATTCCATACAAATATGTTTTATATGCCCTTTAAGTAAATTTATAAGGGCTTGCACATGACGCTTGTATCAGAAAGTGTTGGTAAGCCCTAGGTGGAAGGGTTTTATGCTAATGTTGTCAACACATGTGTGTAACACACATACTGATAGGACAGGATTCAGCATCAGCAGTGACTGTGGAGGTACTCAGCTGTGGTAGTGTGCCAAGAACTTTGCAAATATCATACTACATAGTTGTAATGGCAGGGTCTACAACTACACATTTCTACTCACCCTAATTACTCATAAAAATGGTTGAATTTTCCTTTTTGTTCAAGAGGTTTTACAATGGACATAGTTTCCACTAACCTGTTTATCATTTTTTTCTGAGACTCAAAGTGGAATGCTACTGGGATGGGAAAGCCCAGTGGGTGAAGCTCAGGGAAACCCAGCTTTATATCAGAAAATATTTTCTGATATTCTATAACAAAATAAAGAACTCTGGCTCATGAACTAGCTTAAGAAGCGCAATGAAATATCAAGAATCCTTTCCCAGCACTTATATTAGAGGTTAACTCAGACTGCCTAATCTAAGAGGAAAGAATCACTTGATTTCCATTCCTATTAACACACAACAAACTCTCTGAGCAGAAGAGCAAGGACAGAATATGACACAAATGAAACCAGGATGCTCTCCTGTCTCCAAAGGACCATGAGAATGTTGAGATTTATTTCTGTGCTTTTTTAAACTCATCACGTTCCTCTATTAGGAGGAATACAAAATAAATTACCAAAATCAAGGAAATGGCTGGCCAGGGATCTGTTCATTACTGTGGCTTGTCAAGGGCCAGAGATGAAGCCAATGTATTAGCTAGCAATTCATAATCTTTATGACTCAGCATCCAGTTCTGCAGCCCATCACCTAGCTTAGTGCTTTAAGTTTGATTTAGTCCATTCGTAGAACATCTAGCAATAAAAATGTTCCCAAACTAATGTAACAAAGATTACAGGACCAGCAAATCTACAGCCAAGCTGGCCTCAACTTCCTACCATCTACCCTGGGGCAGAGAGAGAGACAAAGTGAAAACACTCTTTGTCAGGCTGCTAGGGTGGCTTGGGGACTGGTGAGGTCAGGTACCCACCGTCAAGAGGGAACCTTTCCTTGACAGGCAGCAGGGACCAGCTCTTCAGCAGCAAGTGGTTGAAGGCAGAGAGTGCTGACATTATTGTGACAGCCTGCCTCAGAGCAATCATTGAAAGGTCCCAGGTGAAGATGGAAGGGAGGGAAGCATCCAAAATTTTTTTTTTTTTAATCCTGATAACCATACAGACACCAACTAAACAAAATGGATGGTCTTCAATTTGTTTCTCTCTTGTTTCTGTTTTGCTGTCAGCTGTGTGCTCTGCATAAGGAACACAGCTGTTGTGGCACTGTGCAGCAACAATCAGTGTTGGTTGAATGAGGTTGCATTTCAGGTGAAGATTTTTTTGTTCCTTTGTTTTGATGTAATCTGGTAGCACATTCTCCAGGAAGAAAACATGAATTGTAAGAATTAATTAGCCTTGATTTGGATGCACAGTGAGTCCTGATGGACAGAGCAAAAAGCTGTTTACGATTTCTTCCTTTTTCTTTAGAGCTGTTCAAATTTGCTTGAGGATATGCAGAACATCTGACCAAGAAAAAAAAGTCGAAAGTGGAATCACAATTATTTCCTAATGCCAAAGTGTGCCAGAGGCATTCTCTGTCATTTTGAACAGCCTGGACACATGCAGAATGGTTGACTAATGCCCATACCACAGGCTTTATTGCATTTGATTATGTCATCTGTAGTTTCAGCACTTTCCCTAGAGATCTTCTACACTTTTTTATATTTAAAGGGTATTTTTTCACTAAATGAACACTTATTGCTTCGCATGTCTAGCCACAGCTAGAAGGTAAAGGATTAGCAAGAAGGCCAAACAGAGACAGTAATTTTCTTCTAAATCCTGAATTTTGCTGCTGTCTTTGGCAGCGACCTACTGAAAGGGTCATTGCATGGGATTAGGATGTAACAATACGTTAGTCAAGACTCCTGAGATCCCTTTCAGCCTGTTTTCTATGATTTCACACACAGATCACTTTCTTCTATGCTATTTTCAAGCACACAAGATGCCCTGTTCTGGACTGTGTGCAGAAAAGGAGACACAGCTGTCAGGGACCAGGGGTTGTCTCTTAATTTAATCTTTCTTGCTCTAATTCACTGAAGTATGTTGTTTATGTTTGCATGGATAGGGGAATAACCTTATCTGTGTTCTGACAGTCATTGTGCTGCTATTCTGTAGAAGCTGGCTGATTGCCTCTTAGTAGAGGCACTAGAGTCAGCAAATAACTACGTTTAAATAAATGGTTATTTTAAATTGAAAATAAGCAAGATACATGTAGACAAATCAGGCACAACAGAAACAGTCATCTAGCCTTAACTCTGCTCTGTCATAATACTATGCAGTAACCACAAAATCCTGATGATTGCATGGTTGAATTTTTTAGAATCAGCTCCTTAATTCTCAGTTTCCCAGTTTATATTAGCCTGAACTTTGGGTAATTACAGTAGTCCCTTAATGTATTTCACCCTTGAATTATTGACAGGTGCTTTCAACCTTAAATCCACTTAAATGTAGAATAGATTTCTGAACTAATCATTATACTGTCTTGTGTGTCTCTTCTATTAGCCTTCAGAGACTATATAATATTTATATATATTGAATATTTACATTGACATACAAAGGAAGTGTCTGAAAAAACCCTTGGCTATGGACACATGACAAAATATCTGAATGAGATTGTTAACTCGTCTCCTACTCCATTTATTCTTTTTTCTTATTCATTCTATCACACCTAAACTCATCTTATTCTTCCTTTTTTAATCACAGTTTCTCTTAAGAAGGAATTTTGCAATATATTTAATATAACACAACAGACATGCAATAGTAACAGGGGCAAAAATAAACTTGACATTTTTTATGTAGAGGAAGATTTGACAGTAATAAAATCCTTACACTTTTATGTCTGACAAGGACAGGACAATTCCTCCCACAGTCTCAGGATAGTTGATTTTGATAAGAGTTGTGATCACACTCAATTTTTTCTAGCCCTATATTAATTTTAATATTATTTTGATCTGATTTAGAAGTACTGGAATTATTCTAAGCACTTACGTGGGGGTCTGTCTGAGTCATCTATTGGAAAAATCATTCCCCTGCTTTGGACTATCAGGATTTTAAGAAGCTTTTACTGTTGGGTATTTTTTATATAAAAAATGAGAATAATCCCAGTATTTTTGGTGTGATGACCTGTACTGCTGTCACTGTAACAAATCAACAAATAAGCACAGTGTGCTTGCTCCAGGCACAGCTACTGCCTGATGCCCAGGGCCCTGTACACTTCTGTACTTTTATCCACAAACTTAGAAGATGCACCTTGGTTTATCAAGCAGAATGTTCAAGTTCTACAGCCAGGTGTGCTCTTGGGGATGACATTGCAATGCCTAAAATACAGTTTAGAGCAATAAATGTTCTGAACTTGCATTCAACCAGAGGAAGGAAGCAGAGTCAGAGGTGTGAGTGAACTGAAACCCCAGAAGGCCAGCTGGTCTCCACATGCAAAGAGGTCTCATACACACATCTAGAATTCACATATCTCATCCACCGATGTCTGGCATAAGTCACCCAGGGAATATCTTACACGTCTTTCTATTTCCAGTATTATGTGTGAATGTAATTCTCAAAGCACTGTTTTTAAATCTAGTCCTATGTATTTGATGCTTCAGCAGAAGACTTTTTTAGAAGTGCAGAAAATGGTCATGATTGGAATAAATGGTGGTTTGTATTTTCAAGATTAGAAGAATCTGGATTTAGACCTGGGATTATCAAATGGGTAGAACTCTTTGTGGTCAGAAGGGTACGAGTAAACATATGAAGAGGTTAATTTCTGTGTCAGCTAAGTTGCCTCCTGGGAATCCTTTGACAAAGGCCCAAGGGCCACTGTGTCTTATGTTTTTGCCCTTCCATAAATTGTTTTCCAGACTGTAAATGTGAGATTACATAAACTCTGCCACTGATGACTGATTGTACCTACCTTAGGAATGCTTTTAAGAGGACATTAGGTTTTCCAAAATTACCGATGATGAGTGGAAAGGGAAAGAATATTTTCTTATACCAACTACTGCAAATGATTGCTCTGAGATGTTGATTCCAAAATCACTATTCTGTCTCCCTCCTTCCTTATCTCCCAAAAGATCATCAAATAATTTGAATTCCTGTGTTGGCAACAGATCCATTTGAAGTATCACTTCATCAATTTCTTTCTTGTACCTCCCCAAGCAGTGTCAGTATCTGGATTTAGGCTTATGTTTCTTAAATGGATGAAACTCTGCACACTCAGCAACAGGCAAAAATGCATTTAGAAATGGGTTAATCTCTTTGCCAGCTGAGTTTATTTTCAGGGAGTCTCAGCCCTTTCCCCTCTCCTGGATTTCAATATGCACAGACCCACGTAAAGCTAGTGATGTAAATCGGGTCAGCTCAGATTAGAGGTATAGGAGCGAGGCAGAAAGAGCATAATCAGTGCCTGCACGATGCTACAATGCTAATGATACTGTTATAAGGAGTCACTTTAATCCCAAATGTCCTATGTGTTCTGTAAAAACTTGTCAAGCTAACCTGCCAGCATTTGTGATAAATCCACTGAATTGAAGTGAACCATGGCCTTTGCTTACTTAGTTATTAAGTTACTTATTTTAAAGTGGCAGATGTGAGTTAAAAGCAAACATAAAAAAAAAAAAAAAAGGAAGAAAAAAAGAAAATCTCATTCAAACCCGGATTTAAAAATAGAGGCTAAAACCAGTTTCTACTCTCTGGCTAGATGACACATCATCTGGTAAGAAAGAATAATAAAACTACTATGGCCAGAATATATAGTAGAAAAGAGAAAAAGCTTCATTATAGCAGTGAAAAATGAAAGCTAGAGGAAAAGCATAATATTTCTGCACTGTGATCACCATCACTCAGGTTCTGGCCTTAATTGTCTGCAACTATTGTAATTCATTGTATGCAAAACTGTGAGCTTAACAAGGCTCACAGTTGTGCAGTTGGCTAGTTGTGCAGTTCCATTCTGTAATTATTCTAAACATGAATAATTACTATTTCAGGAGAGTATTCCTGGCAAAAAGGTCTTTTTTTAAAATTCTTTCCCAAGGTTATTTGTTATATAAGTGCACGAATCCCAGATTGGTACTTCTAATTAAATCAGAGATTTCTTCTGAGGTGAGCCTGTTAGATAACAGGGCAAAAAGCAGAGTGGCCAAGCATGCAGGTTGTTTAACTTATTTTTAACTTCATCATACTTGGTCCATCCTTTCTCAAACAGATCAGCTACTAATAGCAACAGTGTTTCCTACTGCTTTTGCGACTTGTTAGTGTTTCTGTGGGATTAGTTTGGATCAGACTGTCAGCCAGTTTCGCCCAATTTTTTAACACTGATGGAGGATTTGTGTTGAAAATGCCAGATCCACAGCTACGGAACCAGGATTTAATGAAACAGAGTAGACAACAGAGCACAAATAACATGGTCCCCTTAGGTATTTGAACCTTAGTGAATAGTATCAGTGTTTGGGTCCTGCTAGCTCTATCTTTTACAAGAGGCTTTTGCAATTTTGCACTTCAATTTATAGTGTATTTCTAGGTTGTATTAACAGTGCTTTATTGATTTAACATAGTCATGTAGTGTAAAATCATACTGATGGTTATTCTCATGCTTATGGAGTTCATTGCTTAGGATAATAAGATCTGAGAAACAACCTGATATTTCACTGTAACATTTTAATTGTAAATTCCAGAAAAAACTTCTTAATGAGGGTCTGGGCAAAAGCCATCTGGGGAGGATAATGACAAGGTAAGCAGATCAGCATCCTCTCGTAATTTCAATAGAATTATCAGCAAAGTTTCTGGACAAGAAATTTATTAATTGAAAATGCATTTGGCACACATTGTTCAATTGAATGTTGAAAAAACTTGGTGGTGGCCAGATTAAGCTATGTTTAAAAAGCAAAGGTAAAAATCAAACACACCTTTGATTTGGGAAGATCAACATTTTTGTTAAGATGTGTTCCTGAGGAATGGATTTTTTTTTACACACACAAAAAATATCCCCACTTGAAGCTTGCTAGTGTTATGTGCATCCATCATGTGTCATCCTGTCCTGTCCTTCCCTCCTCATCGAAATTTAATCTAATTGCACAGACAGGTAAAAGGTAAATCAGTTCTAGGACTTCAGACAAGCCTAGAGAACCTATTCAAGAAAAGGTTCCTTCCAGACATATTTAGGTTAGACAATAAAACCAGGTTGTTTGTTTGACTCTTTTTTTTTTTTATGTGGTTAAATTACTAACATTTTCTTCTTTGCCACATATTTTATATCATATAAGTGAAATTCTGGGTGAACTAGGTATAAATGAACATTTTTCTTACAAAGTTTCCATTGACTGTAGAACATCCAACAGTCAAATGCTTCTTTACGCCCATGGTTGTTTTTTCGGTTTTTTTTTGTTGTGTGGGTTTTTTTTTTTTTTTTGTCAGGCTGATTTAATTTGCCAATCAATTACGGTCTGCAAGCTTCTAAAACTGAATTCAGCTTCAAATACTCCTTACTCAAAGGCATTTACCTGAATTGCATTTGTACTGCAGAACTGAGGTTGTGCACCTGAAGGCAAACCCCTTGTGTTGCTTAGACAAAGAAAATTTCACCAGCTGCTGTATGTCAGCAAACCAGCAGCTACTGCGAGCACTTGAACATAATGATGATGATGATGTGATTTCCTACTCATCTTATGGTTGTGCTTAGAAATCCACTTATTTGATTTTGTTTTTTTTTTTTCACATTCCACTGAGGTTGACGCACAGTAGGCAGGGTTTGCAAAGCTTTGTGCATGAGCACAAGATCTAATGTAGGACACATATATAGATAGAGCTTGAGTCCTGAATCAGAAGATCTGTTAAGCACATCTTAAATTCCCAGAATATGCTGCAATGCTCCATTAAACAAAGACAAAACTTGTTGCATGCTTAATAGTAAATACTTTGCTGGAAAGGGACCTTATCCATCAACCTATTCCAGGTAATGTTTAATTCAGGAAATTGCTGTTCCCTAGAACATCACTGTTAACTGATGCAGAGTATATTTTTCTTACATATCTGCAGTTCCCAAGAACATTATGTTCTTATCTGCACATCCATGGTGAGACTCAGGAGCAAGTCACAGACATTAAAATATAGGTACCTAGATGTAGATGACAACAAGGGAACTAGGTGTCTAAACTTTGTTAGATTAAAACCTCATTCCAGTCCACAGCTTCCTTGTGAGAGGAAGAGGAGAGGCAGATACTGATCTCTTTTCTGTGGTGAACAGTGACAAAACCTGAGGGAATGGCCTGAAGTTGTGTCAGGGGAAGTTTAGGTTGGGTATTAAAAAAAGGCTCTTCACCCAGAGGGTGGTTGGGTACTGGAACAGGCTCTCCAGAGAAGTGGTCACAGTATCAAGCCTGACAGAATTCAAGAATTATTTGGACAATAGTCTCGAGCATGTGGTGTGACTCTTGGGGATGGTGCTGTGCACAGCCAGGGGTTGGACTCAATGATCCTTTTGGGTCCCTTCCAACTTGGCATATTCTGTGATTCTGTAATGGAAACCTAATGGGGGCAGTTGTTCTGAGCTCTTCAAGTCACCATCAAACAGCAGTCTACATGAGGAGCTTCAAACTCTACTGAGTTTGCCTAATGCCCTCTGAGCATCCTCCTGATGTCCTGCTGAAGTTTGGAAAGTTGTGGGTCTCCTCTGTAACTTGTGCCACATTTGTCACCTTTGTGCAGTGCTCTTACGTATCCTGTAACATTTCCAATGGCAACTGTTATCTATACTTGGCAAATGAGTCAAGAAGCTTATCTTCAGTGACTAAAGAAGAAACTTCTACACTTAGACACAAATCACTGTATGTTAAAACTAGATGATCTTTAGGGTACTTTCCAACCCAAATCATTTCATGATTCTGTGATTTAGACACTAAAATTAATCCCCTTTTNATCCTTTTGGGTCCCTTCCAACTTGGCATATTCTGTGATTCTGTAATGGAAACCTAATGGGGGCAGTTGTTCTGAGCTCTTCAAGTCACCATCAAACAGCAGTCTACATGAGGAGCTTCAAACTCTACTGAGTTTGCCTAATGCCCTCTGAGCATCCTCCTGATGTCCTGCTGAAGTTTGGAAAGTTGTGGGTCTCCTCTGTAACTTGTGCCACATTTGTCACCTTTGTGCAGTGCTCTTACGTATCCTGTAACATTTCCAATGGCAACTGTTATCTATACTTGGCAAATGAGTCAAGAAGCTTATCTTCAGTGACTAAAGAAGAAACTTCTACACTTAGACACAAATCACTGTATGTTAAAACTAGATGATCTTTAGGGTACTTTCCAACCCAAATCATTTCATGATTCTGTGATTTAGACACTAAAATTAATCCACTTTTTTTTTTTTTTAAAAAAAAGTATTCTCATGTTCTTCATCCAAAATCTATTAAAAATATTTACATTCTTTAATTCAGAATATTGCTTGAGTTTTAACACAGCTGATTAAAAATCTATGCTTTCTTACTGCTCACTGAATTGGCAGGAGAGCACTGACCGTATGGTCTTTTAGGGAAAAGTAAGGGCTCTTAGCTAAGAGATTATTTTAAATTCTTTTATGCCTACAGTGCTTTGAAGCTTTCCCTATAAATTCTTGACTAAAACTCTTGACAGCACAGATTTTATTTTGCAGGCAAGATAGGCCAAGTGACTGTCGAAATTCTCTCTTTCTTTCCAGGCCAGCAATTCTGATCAAAAGAACCAAACATGTTGTCTTTTGCAAAACTTGCAAAGTTTCAATACTGATGTACTATGCATATCCTGAGCTTTAAGACACATCTGAAAAACGTTTTGCAGCTGAAGAATGAATAAAAAGTAAGAAGAAGGACAAAAAAAATATTGCTAAGTACCTTGCCCCAAGTGTAAGATTGCCTAAGGTATATCAGTCTGTGAAATATTCATACTACTCTCATAGTATCAATTGGTTGTAGCATCCTATGCATTTATTTCAATGAGCTAGGATATGGCAGCCTTCAGTAAATCCTGTTAGTTTAGAGCATTGTAGACACTGTTTACAGCCATTAACCTCCCATGTATTAAAGCGATGAAGGAATTTGAAGTGTGTAAATGCTAGGATTTCTAACTTATGTATTTTTCTTTTGTCCTGAGGTATAAAAAAGGATATAAGAGACCTCGCATATTTATAAGGTCTCTCTGTATTAATAAACAAACAAACAAACAAACAAACAAATAAATAAATAAAGTAAAAAAAAAGCTTAGTAACACATTTGCTGTATCAGATGCAATACTTTGTTACGTCATGATGCCCCTCTGATGATCTGACACAAGCTCTGCTTGAGCAATTTACTTTTGCTTCAAAAGCTAGATTCAGGCCAGGTTGTTTGGCTGAATAAAATGAGGAGATTACAAAGATGTGCTGTCATACCAAAGTGAGGCTGGGAGGAGCAATTCATCCTGTGGTCCGCACCCTTTCTTTTGTGCACTGTAGGAGGTGGACATCCTTACTGCACACCTTCTGCACACCTACTAGGTGACTTCTGGCATAGCTGGCAGAACAATATGACAGACCTTTTTGAAAGGATGGATGGGGAAGGCAAGATGGATGGAGATGAAGAATGGAGAATGTAAGCAAGCCTGACACTAATTATGGTGCTTCCCCCCACCCCCTTAATTTTCTTTGGAATTTCTAGCTAAATAAGAGTAGGAAAACATACAAGGTGTACAACTTTTTTCTTTCCTACCCATCACTAAAATGATAAGGACTTTTAAATTCCATTTATGAAGGGCATAGAGATATATGTAAGCTCTTTAGATAATACAAAACAGGTAACCAAAGTCTTTAGTTCTCAAAAATTTGGGTTTTGTATAAAATCGTGTTAGCACTAAGCAAAACTGTTCAGAGCCATGTCATTGTACAGATGTTCTAAGCATTTTCACATCAGAGTAACTCTCATTGTATGTGTATAAAGTAAAAACCAAAAAATATCTACAGGAGGTCAACCACTGAATTCCATCTCTGTTGCTGAATATAGAGCCTAGTCCATGAATTCAGCATGGATGATCACATTTTAGACAACTACAGTTAGGTGAGTTGGATCCCATCCACTTCTTTTGAAACATTTTGTCCTGATAAGGGGAAAATAAATAACCTTTGCACAACATGAAACTACAGTTTACAAGATAATTTACAATTACTAAGATAAAATGGCAGTTTTCCTCTACGAACTTACATTTTCTGTGTCTTCCACAGTTGTAAAAAGTGCAATTAGCAAATGAAAAAAATACCACAGACTGATGTGGTGTCAATGATGACAGCCTCAGCTGATGATAGTCTCCTAATAGATACGTTTCAAAAGAAAGAAAGAAAAAAAGGGAGAAAGAAGGACAAGTTTATATAATGACTTGGCTCCCCGTATTCTGCTTAGAATTGGGCTGTGAAGGCATCCATTTAATGAGACAGTGGACTTCCCTGCTATGCAATGTCTGCTCTAATCCTATCTAAATCAGTGGAGATACATCACTGTAACCACATTTTGGTGACAAAACATAGTATTTATGCCAGTAATGTTGCAAAGATGAGTATTCTGAAGCTGGAAACTCAACACAAACAGTACTAGAGGCCTTAATATGGAAATCTACTGTCCTTCAGTATCCACAGTTTTAATTCTGCATTTTGAGGTTTTAAAATTCATTAAACTATTCCTCGCTTTATTTATCTGAGTCATTCTTCATTCTCCTTCTAGTATACTGTTTCTGATTAATAGTTATTAAGTAACAGCAATAACGGAAAAATTACTATCTCATCTTGGGAAATTTGGAAGTTCTAATAACTGTTACTATTTCCACAGTTGAAAGTGAACATACAGAATACAATTAGAAGCAATGTTAACCTTTCAAAACTCTGTCTGAAGAATATTGTGTTTCTTTTGCATTTTCATTATGACTGTGAGTTACTGTGTTTTCTCAATAGTTTATTTTAATAAAGCTGATATTTCCTTATGTGTAGTAAACAATAAAGCCAACCTTTCCTTGCAGAAAAAATCTATGCTGTAGAAATAATTAAAGCTATTATTGTGCAATATGCCAAAAAGAACGGTAAATTGGATAATCCAAACATCTGGTTTTGTTCACAAATGCAGTGCAGAGATCCATAAACCCATCCAGGGTAAATACAGACTGCTTTGCATTTAAATGTCAAATTGACTACCTACATAAGAAGATGTCTATTTTTTTATTGAATGATTGGGTTTCAAGGTTTTTAACAATGAGGCTCAGTACATATTTCAGGTGAAACCATGGAAACAGTAGGATCCATTTTACTCAAAATAGAAATAGCACAAATGACCTTGATATTTAAAAGCTGATGCTGCACATTGTGATTTAGATTGTGGGCATATTTTCATGTCCTCTGTTCCAATATTGTTATGGGTTTTCCAAGGAGTATTTGAAAGCTGGGGACTTCTCTTTTGCAGGTGCAAGGGGTCCCCCTCTGTCGAGGAAGACATTTAATGCCGCTAGCTTGGTGTGCAGCTGCAGTGCCAGATTAAGCTCTGGATGGTGGGAGCCCCAGGCAAGAGGCCGTGACCTGCCGACCCTTTGCATAACAAAGGGCACAACCAGGTTACTCAGAGATACTGCAGAACCCGACAGTCCCAAGCACTTATAGACTGCGAGGGTATAAAAGCCCAGGATTTCCTTTGTTCGGGGTCCTTCCCTGGAGATACCCAGTTCGAGCTCTTCTTTTGTTAATTCACCATGATTAAATTATGCTAAGGATCGAGATGTCTGAGACTGTGGGAAACCTGGGGTGGAGCCGGTAAGGAAACCTGGTCTGACTGTGTGAGTGTGAGGTGTGTAGCTGTGAAGGAAGAGGCCTCAGTCACAGCTCACGTGCAGAGTGTGACTGCCAGAGTTGTTCCTGGATGGTCAGACAGGGAAGTTTTCTTAACATCTCTTTTATGGAGACCTTTATATGGGGACAATGTGGAAACGTAACAAATATGGAGGAAGACATGACAAATTGTAAATGATAGAGCTTGAGTGCAGCCCGCCGAGGAAATAATTTGCACCTGAAGACTGTAGTTTTAATTCTGTCTGAAGATACAACATGCAAAACTTGTCCCCTGAGGTAGCTGAGTGTAAATGACTATGTGTTGAGAGATATTTACCTTACATATCTGAACAACATTAAACACTTCAAAATACTGATGAATTTAAGGATTTCATATTTTCAAGAATTGTTGGATGATGTGAGTTCTTAGTATACAAGCCCTGCATGAAACTTAAACTGCTACCATCTTTAAACAATTGAAAATTGCAGAGGTTATTTTAGCTTTCTGCTGTCAAGCTATCTTTTTCAGAACCATATTTCTCTTACTGTTTGCACAATATGTTTGTTGTAGAAATGTAATTGGTTACCAGTGGAAGGATGGGGGGGTCAAACTTGTGAGAATAGGACCCCTTAACAAGGTCCTACTGGAATCCACAGAGAGACAAAGACACCCATGAAAAGATGTTTAGGATGCATGTAAGTCCTTTGTTTCTCAGAAGACAATATCATGGGTTTAACGTGGCAATAACCTGCAGAGTAAGTGCCTGGCAAAGGAAATTTACCACTGACTTTCGTGGGGCTGGGATTTTACCCTTTGACTTTGGATAGCATTTCATCTCTAGGGTGTATCTAACACTTAGAAGACCCCTTATTGAATTCAGTGCTGCCCATATTTACTGATTCACAGACCGCAAACCAACACATCAGTGGGAATTTCTGCTTGCACAATGAGCAGTGTAAGAGCTAATACTGGGCACCATATAAGGAGAGAGCTGACATTCCTATTGCAACTTGGATTGCCTTCTCCAGTGTTTTTATACATCTCCACTGAATCCACACCCATTCTTGCAGTTTTCAACTCTTTCCCTTTATTTGTTACTAGTATGAATGTAGTCTGTGTATGTGTCTGTACGTGAGTGTCTGTATGTGCATGCCCGTGTGTGTGCGCGTGTGCACATAAGTAATAAATTCTTACTGGTCTTCTCTTTCACTTTGCTAAGTAATATTTCTAAATAAAATTTTTAATACTAAAAGAAATCTGCTAACGCTTCCCTTGAAGCTTTATTTACTTTGTCTTGTCCTTGTGCTGAGAACAACTGCTCCTTTAGGTGACAGATAGGCAGCCCATTTTCTGACATTTCAGATCCAGCAATAATAGCTACAGGGGCAACAGTGACAGATTAGAAACATCTGAGTGAAAATCTGGTTCATGAACTACATTATAGGCTGGATTTTCTTTTAAATATCTCTATAATTAATTTTACATAGACATTTTATAGGTAAAATAATTCAATTCCATTCACAACAGGTAATGCTGCATATTTAAACTGGATGCACTGCAGCATTTATTTTACAAACACAAGCTCTGTCCTTTTGGAACTGAAGTAGTAGTAAAGACAATAAGAAACTCAATGTCTGCTCCTGCTGACAATGGCAGCAGCAGTCCCAGTGATGTCCGATATGACGTAAAGCCTACCACAAGAGACTTGAGGTCATGCTCTGCAGTATGACCTTGCACATTGCACAACACCCAGGTCTTTAATGGTCCCTACAGACATTTAATAATAATTTAACAATTAATACAAAGCATTTTTGTAAATAAGAAAATAAAATATTACCATTTGGCTGAAGGGAGGGCTGCAGTGCTTGAATTCAGCTGAGGGGACTCGTGCTCAGGGGTACGCTTGAGTCAACAGCCTTCATACACTGCTCCATGTATTATTGATCATAGATATAGCAGACAAAATAACATCCACTTAGTATCCAGATCAGGACCATGATGCCAGCTGGGGTGAGTGGAAAAAGGGAGCAAATAAAGCCTTCACTCCACAGTGGAGTGGAAACTGTATTTGCAGGAGGGCTGACTCCCTCAACCCCTCTTAAAATTCCACTTCTGGCAATGCCTCACAATTCTGGACAGTATTTCTATGAAAACATCCCATCCTCCTGCTAGGATTTAACCTGCTAGCTAAAGCTAAAATTAGAATAGGTTTTCCTGAAAATGTCATGACAAGATACATATTTTACAAGTGTCTGTGACCCTAAGCTGAAGAGTGCACAGGCTGGTGTCTTAGCTTAGGTTTTAAAGGTTATTATTATTTAAAGAAGCATTGCAACAGTCACTTTCCTATTCTTGACAGCATCTGGATCTGCTGGTAGCTGGATCACATCTGGAAGCAGCAGTAGAGCCTGCAGTATGACACTGAGGGCAGGAAATTCATTGGAGGGGAAAAATGGGGCTAGCTTGCTTTTCCCTCTTTGAGAAGGTGTCCTCTCAGCCCAACACATCTTTTCCTGTCCCTGGTGACACCCAGGACACACTAGGAATACCTCATGTGTGCAGGACCCATCAGGTCACCACCTCTCTGCTGTGCTGCCTCCCACTTCAGCTTGAGTACAGCAAGGTTCCCCAGCCCCTGCCCAAATGATGAACACTGGATTAAAGTTTGTGTTCATTCTCAGTGGCAGCTACATGGCTGATCTCAGCCCTATGGGTAGAACAAACCCAATGGTATTTTCCTGACCCCAGGGGAATCACTTTTTCCTTTAACTCCGAAGAAAATTTGGGCCACAGAGATTAGAGCACAGGGCAATAGTAGGGTAGTTTTTAAATTTACTACTGGATTTCATATATAAGTCTCCATGACTGCCATGCCTAAAAGCTTTCTTGGGTCAGCAGCTGCAGAAGTTACTGCTTGCTGAAATGAGCCTTCAGAGTGACCACATGTGGTGGTTTTACCACAAATTCAGTGATTTTGGAGCAGAGACTCTGAGAGAAGTCACAAACACACCCCAAAAATGAAAAGAACACACAAAAAATCACAGTTTATTTTGCGCAAACACCAAAACCCGACAAACAAAGTACAAAACAGACAAATCAAATAAATAAATTGTTTCCAGGGCCCTCGTTTGGGGTAAGGACGCTCTGGCGAATAGTGCTTGTCTCTCTCTCTCTCTCAGAGCCCAGCAAAGAGACTCCACGGTATTTAGAAGGGAGCGTGTGGTCTTGAGGGCCCCTTAGCCTTGAACCTCTGGCCGGTTTCGACTGAGGAGAACAACTTAAGAAGATTACAAAACCGCGCCCCTCCCCCCTTTCCTCCCTTTT
>VYZS01040955.1:0-20148 GCA_013400695.1 Neodrepanis coruscans | reverse complement strand
GAAATTACTGTCTGTGAAGAACATGCAAGCTATCTTTAGTAAAAACTCTCAAATGTGAAAGAGGATGTTGGCATTCAAACTGATTCGCTGCTCTGTAACAGACTTTCTAAGCTTCTTCATACTGCAAGAAGTTAACTCAGGTGAAACTACATTTATTACCAAACTAGGCATATTAACCTTATATGTCAGTGCTATTTATCTTTACAGAGAGGTTTTACCTATGGTCAGTAATGCTCAGTACTGTACAATAGCTGTGACACTTGCTTTTTGGCCCTAACTTAAAAGATCTGTGTTGGGGTAGAGTTAGCAGGTAATGTTCTGCAGGTACCTTACGAGTGGGTTGATAGGGTCCTCACAGTGCCTGTCTGAAAGTGGCTATTTCTTGGGATAATTTCAAAGGCAGGTTCATACCTCCTGCGGTCATGCAGTTTTTTTCATGTATAGGTGTGTTGAAGGTATTATTCACACCTCTGTCAGTATATTGAATACAATTGAAATAATTCTTGGTGTCCACTGAACTCTCCACAGAGAACTGCAGTGACAACAGCCACCTATGCGCCTTCAAGTCCCAGATGGAGGATCTGTTTTTTTCTTTGGTTGGATCTATAAAGATTCAGCTGGAGTGTGTTTTTACAGTCATGCTAGAGAGAGATGCTAGAGGTGATGACTAAACTAGTATTTTGAAGAAGTGCTATGAAGAGAATAAGCCTATTTCCCTAAACTTTCTCAACATTTAACATAGTGGTTGTTTGAACTAGAATAGGAAAAGAAGAGTTTAACAGTTTTGAGGAGAGTTTCTGTGCAGTTGAAATTTATTCACCTTCTTTACTGCCTTTGAGTTTTCAAAAAGTGAAGTAACAATTGCTAGTTTTGGGTCTCTGTGTATGTGTACATGTATGTAAATATGCCTGTATGTGTTACAAGTTGGATTATAATTAACATCCCTTCTAATGTTACAGGTAAATTCTGTTCAGCCCTAAGATGCTTGGGGTTTTTATATTTATATAAATGTGTTTGTATCTATATATATTACGCAGAACAAAGCACTTTTTTTTTTTTTTAAAGCAACAATTCTTCTTGAAAAATGAGCCTTATTAATGTCTGTAGAATAAACATAGAGCTAGAATTCAAGTCTGAAAATAATTTTATTTGGAAACAGTTCTGGCCCATTGTTTTCTATTAATTTTACTATCCCAAGGAGGGGCGAAGGGTCGGTTTTTGCTTTCAGAATTTGAGGCATAATGACCCGTGATGGGAATGTGATGCTGATTTATAAACCTGATTTATTTTTGTTTCGGTTTCTCTAAGGCTTTTGTCATTTTTTTCTATGTAGCTGCTGTTTTTTCGGCAGCCGCTGTGTCCCGGCGTGTCGCGGTGAGCTGGCGCCACACAGTGATGAAGTTCTGGAACTGCAGAGCAGCTGTTACTGAGGAACAGGTGGACACGTGAGAAATTCACAAGCAGAGGGCGCTACGATCCAAGGAGAACTTAAGGATGTGTGTTCAAGGAGTGCACTGTTTTACAGATTACTACTTATGCAATCTAAATTTTTCCTCTTTCTCTAAGCCTTCAAATGACCAATAGAAGTCACATATTGAAAAGCTTACAGCTGTAAACTGCTCTAGAGTATATGGAGCATATGGTACAGTGGCTAGTACCTTACCTAGTTCCTTTCGCACTTAATTGAAAGAAAAAACACAACCAACAAACAAACACCCAACCTCATAATTTTGATCTATTTTTGATCTATATTGTCTAATAGGATAATAATATTATAGGCTCATGGACTCACATCCTATATAGTGGTGGTTTCTATGTATTGTGCAGTTTTACTACAAAATACTGATATAGCTAAATTCAAATAGTTTTCCAGGAAGAATAAGTTATTAAATATTAACATTATTGTCTGCCAGGTAGTTGTCTGTGTCTGATCTCTGTTCAGACAGTTTAATCAAGCTCCAGTTTTCTATGATTTAAGATTAGGCTGCTTCTAGATACTTGCATTCAGGATCTCTGTCTGGAAGATCTCTTACTCTTGGAGCTAAGTTCAGTAGTGCCTGCATCAGTATTTATTGGAGGTGCCGCAGGGTATCCCATCTGTTCTCTGAAAGGGCATGGGCAGGTGTCTGGCACTGCAGTGAGCGAATGTATACTATCCTTGGACATGAGCTAGGGGCAACTAAACTGACATCAAAAATTTTTTCCATCCAAAATAGTTATCTCAAATACCAGCTGTTCTGTGACATGAACCCGCTTCTTTCTTTTTGTAGTCTTTTCTGAAATTTTTCATAACAGCAAAGAAACATTTTCTGACTGTTTCTTTGTTATACCTGATATTCTAAATCAAGTTTTGACTTTAGCATACCAAAATACTGAATGCTACATTACCTGAGCTTTGTTGCAATTGTATTGCAACACCACAAGCTGCATTGTTTCCACAAGCTTTATGGCTTAAATGTGTCCAAGGTGACCTAGAAGCCTCTGATAACTGAGCTAACTAACTGTTTTGAACAGCCCAGGCCTGGTTGTGTTAGAAGTAATGATTGATTGCAGGGATCCAGTGTTTCTCTTGACTGCATATGTAGGCTATTAATATAGGGATATATTTTCCTGAGTTATGCAAGCATAACATTCTGTTGGAAAATGTATTTACAATAAAAATGGCTTAATTATCTTTATGCTGTCATGAATCAGCATTGACTGGCAGTGTTTTAACTTAGATTTCCTATTTGGAAAAGGGTCTCTAGTGTGAAACTGCTAAATGTTTATTATCTAGGATTTATTTTGTGGCAGCATCCAAAGATCTGATTCAGAACAGACTCCTTTGTAGCTTGAATGGTTTTGAAAATATCTGCACAAAAATACAATGCCTGGTTGAAAAGGCATCCAATATTGAGGTCTGGATTTAAACAAACATTAATGGTCAGGAGCAGTCAAGTGCATCTGAATAGGAGGGAGTTGGTTTTCAAGGGTTGAGCTGGTATCAGTGTGTTAGTGAAGATTGGTGTGTGCTTTTTAAGTCAGTCAGCTGACTAACCTCACCTACCATACTTTGCTTTGCATCCTGAAGCAGTCTTAAAGTTGGTGAAATGGACTTCTCTTGTGTGAAACATTGGCAGGAATGGGTGGTCTGTTCAGAAGAAAAAGTCCAAAATGAATAAACAGACAAGCCCTGTGTCTGGTATGGATGTCAGGTCCTCAGGACCAAGTAGTTTTCATTGTAAATTTGCACCTATTTTCCCACAGTGCCTTCTGGTAGTCTACAAGGTCATGCTACCACATGCTGTCAGGCTCCTTTGGAAAGTTGTGTCTCCACAAAAATTCTCTGATAGGGAATTTACAGCAGTGCTTGGTAAGATGTGAACTCACCGGAAATTAGTTTTTGTTAAGTAGCCTGAAGCTTGAAGTTGGAATGAAAAGGCAGGGAGATATAGTGAGTGGGAGAGGGACCCTTTTCAGATACTGTTTTGTAATTCATCTGTGCCTCCTTGTCCCAAATGAAAGCAGTGTTATGGATTCAAAGTAGTGTATACAAGTTGGACAGAACTTTTCCCTGAGGAACTCATGTCAGATAAAAGAAGCTTATAAATAATTGAAATAGAGCCTACAAGAAAAAAAGATGTCTTCATCCAGAGCTAGAGCAATATATTTTCACAAATATGCCTGCAGTTAATCAGCCTCTGCTCTTTCCAGAAACAAATTACCCATTGATTTTTTTGAGGGAAAGATCTTGTGTACATTCAACATTCAGCATTAAATTAGTGATGTTTCAACCCTATATGTTTTTTTACTGGATTCAAGTAAATTGATTTGCACATGAATGATGTTCTATGACACAATTACAATGTATTAATGGTTTCTTCTGTGTTACTAGCAACAATGTCATTAGTGTAAGGGGAAATTGTAGTTAGGACTGAAGGCATATATCTACCACGTGTTTAGTCTGAGAGATGTGTAACACCCCTTTTATTAAAGTTCAATCTTGTATCAAAAATAACTAATATTACAGGAGACTTCATGGTCATGCTCTGTAAATTTTCTGCTCAAAAGACAATTACCAAAAGCAAGATGATATTCTTTCTTTGTTTCTTCTTGGCTAATAGTCTTTAATGACATAAAATAGCAATGTTAAGTACATATGTCTCTACATTATGGTAAAGTTTTCTGCAGTGTTTCAGTATAGTGTACAATAGTTATTTCCAGAGATGCCTAAAATGGAAGATTAACGTGCTGTCATTCTAGTAAAATAAGAATTAAAGCTTACAAGAGTGGTTGCTGTTGAATTATTTTATAACAGTGAAAATGAGATTAGATCTTAGATATCTGTATTTGCCATGAAATCTAGTTCTCCTACATTAAAGAGATGATAGGGAGCAGCAGTACTTTGTTGGTATGTGGGTGGGCAAGACAGGTGTACCTAAATGCTGCTGCTATTCTGTGGTCCCTGGACTTCCCTGGAACACACAGAGTCATTCTCAGACTTTCAGTGCTCACAAAATCATGACAGACCAACCATATGCATTTGGGTTCTTCCACATAATATGAAAATACAGCGATGGTAAGGTCTGTTCCCTCTGTGTGCCACCAATGAGGCTGGTGCTGTAGAGCAGTCTGTACTTTATGGACATGTTCATAAGGAATTCTTTAGAGTATCCAGTAGCATCACCTCAAGCACCCTTAATCTGTCATTCTTGTTCCACCATTAAGTTGCACAATTATCCTCCTCTTCAGTATGTATCCTTACAGTTGAAGCAAAGGATGTCTCACCACTAGCAGCTGTTGGCAGCTAAATTAACCAACTGTACTCTCTGTCTTCACTGAGCAGAAAAAGGCTGATTTTGTGGATGATTTATGGTGTCTCGCTTAAATGCCCTAAGTTGCGCAAGGGAAGACCTTTCTCTTAACTACAGAAAGCCTTTAGATCAGCTAAATTAAGTGTTTCATTTAGGTAATATGAAGTATTTTCTGTGCTCATTGTGCTACATTTCAGATACCTACTAATGAATTTACTATTTTCGTATAGTTATATTTTTCTCTTTATTTCAATAGCTCCCTCCCCTGCATGGAAAAATTGCTTCTCCAGCCTCACCAAAGAAAGCTGATCTCCACTAACTGAGCACTGAGTGACACTGGAACATGAAAGGAATAAACAAGGAAAGTCAAAAAAGGGGAAAATGGGCAACTAGAACTTCAGCTGTTGTGAAGATTCACTAGAATCTGATGGGGGCAACAGAAGGATGACTTGTAAGTAGCTGTGGATAATTCTTTTGCAGTTACAGGACATAATTTGTAAGTGGAACATGAACCCTAGACAAAATAGGTGGTTCCAAGAAATTAACAAAAGGCCACTGGAACAAGATTCAGAGCTAGATTAGGTACCTAAGAATCTGACAAGAAAAAAAACCAACAAAACAAAATATGCAACACACAAGGTGGCCTGTGATTGTTAAGGAAATAGCTGAGGAATTACATGAAATTATTAGAGAAACACAAGATAAGGTTTGCATTTACGAATAATGGGATTGTGGTCTTACTGTCAAACAATGTTGAATGCAAATGTTCCCGCTTGCTTGTTTGGCAGGAGGCAGCCATGTATCTGTATAGACTGTCTGTCTCTGCCAAGCACAGTGTGATGAGTTGTACAGAAATTTGGGTATTGGAAAATCTAGATGAAAGGCCAGAATTATATTATGATCTAGCTAGTTATGGCATTGCAAAAAATTCTTAGGACTTTCACACAAGGCAAAAATACAGACTAAATCAAGCAATATACCTTTTGTTTTTTGCTTCAGGAAAAGAAATGTTGACAGCAATAAGGTAGACAGATTTTTTTCCACTAAAGGGAAAAAAGACCATAAGTAACTTACTTGTCGTGATAGCATGTTTATTTCCTTGAGAGAAACTTACCAAAGACTTCTACAACTAAAGTACAACTTAGTAATTTTTTTTTTTTTGCTATATGTTACCTGTTTTTCAGATGCAACAATCTTGACAACAGGACAGAGTTTGCTGAGACTGAATTGCTTGAATTGATTGAAGAGTGAAGGTTTATGCATGAAGCTGCTAGAGCCAAGTATGACCAGTATAACAGGGTGTTGAGAAATAGTATCAGAATCATTAAGGTCATGCTGGCTGGAAAAGACAAAAGAATCACTCTGATCCACATTTAATACTGTTAAATTACGGAGTAATGTTAATGAAGCATAAGTTGTTATGTGCTAATAATTTGGTTGCTAGTTAGAAAGATGTCTGTTGGTACATGAGGCATATGAAGACCCAGATAAAGAAATCATCCCCAAACACCCCTACCCTGCAAACCAAACAAAGCTTGGCATAATTTCATGTGAAGGGAGTTCTCCCTATTTCATGAAAACAATGATGTGAATGAATCTACACTGTGCAATGCAGCACTGTGTAGTTGTCAGTAAGGTTGTAGACAACCTCCTATAATTGTAAAAATTTTCATCCCAAGGCTGGACATATGAAGTGTATTTACCTACCTTCACAGAAAGAGGTTAAGAATAAAAGGTTATAAATCTTCTGTTTTTCTGAGAAAGAAGCAGATACTGCAGAGCCTATATCTACACCTGTCTTTGCAGCCAGACTAGATCTGAAAAGACTTAAACTTACTCCAAGTAAACCTGACATTGTGAAGATGTTCACTTTACTTCTGGAAGCATTGTACCCACATTTTGGTGACTATTCCTGTGCTGCTTAGCCATCAACACAAAGCTAGTTAGTCTGGAAGCATGCTGTGAGGATGTTACTGCATTGCTCCTGGTGCAGTGGCTGGCTCAGGGATACATGCACTGCTATCTTTTGTGAAGCTTAGACAGGTTGTGTGTATAACTGCTAGGAAAGAAAGGCCAGGGATGTCACAAGAAATAACCTTTGAAGTCATGTGATTTTGACATCCAAAATAGCTACGTGCTTTGTAGAAATAAGCAATATTTACTGAACCTGAGATAAGAGGGAGCAAAGCAGATCAGATTTGGACATTTTGCCCAAAAGAGCACCACCTTTGTCTGGGAACTATTGACAGAGACAGATTAGAGCCAGTTCAGTTACTGAACTAGAGAATGCTGCAGCTGAGGTCTGAGGGAGCCATCCCTGCTGTGACAGCCAAGCCTGCTGCACATTTGTATTTCCAAGTGATATGTAAAAAGCCCTCTTCTTTCTGGGATAATTCAAAAAGTCGCATGTAAGGACTGCAGAATGAAGAGTCCCATTCTGCAACTTGAAACAATGCTGTAGCTATGATGTAGGTTGTGATAGTGATGTTTGTCAGTGCTGCTATCTTGTAGATTTGCAGATGTGTAGTCTCACAGTCATTTAGTATTCTTCTAATGCTGTCTTTGGAATAGCTGCATATATCCATCCATTTGTATATAATTCTGTATGTGAACATGCAATTATCTCAACCTTATTCATATATTTGACTATAGCTTTCTGAGGCATATATTTAAAGGAGCGTGAAGTGGTACTGAAATGTGAGATAACATCATAAAGAGAAACCCCAAACTATTACTCACAATAGATTTGAGTGTGGTATGAAATAACTTTCTCTGCAGTTGGAAGAGACAACTTTACTGTGCCTACAGTTTTGGAGCAAAGACAGGGCTGTAATTTGAAGGTATTTTCTTAGCTGAGTGTCACATATATTGGAGAAAGGTCAATAGAGCCACTCTACAATTTTAAGGAGAAGTTCTTTTTACAATGCATTTCTGAGGAGACACTGAAATAGACATTTGCAATCCAGCTTGATAATTCTAAGCACGCCCGTGTCACTCAACAAAATGTTTAGTTCTGTAATGGCTCCATAACTGAGTATGTGTTACTGAAGGTGGTTTACAAGGCAAACAATAGCTAGTGTCAATGTTCAGTACTGCACACTAAATCAATGAGAGGTGCTTTTGACTTCAGATTTGCTCAGATTCACAAAAGAATTTGTTCACTTCAGTCTCAGCAGTCAGCTGTGAGATGTTAGCCTCCTGGTGAATGCATTTTCATTTCCTTTTTCTAGGACCTGTAGATGACTTGCNCTCTCCTTCCTTCCAGTCAAGCATTGTATGGGTAAGGTACTGAGCTGGTGTCCTCACTGAAAACCTTCACATTATTCCAGTCTGCTTTATGAAGAAATACAGCTGATTCAACATAGTATGCCCTGTTCCTTTATCCAATATTTTGTTATAATGAGAAAGCATGCTATTACTGATAAAAAGAATTGTTTGGTATGGAAAACTTGTATAAATTTTTATCAGGATAAAGTTAAATGCAAGTACCTTGGGCAATACCAAGTTTGGTACTGATGTTCCCAGAAGTCCTTACTTCCTCTTATAAAGTAGTAGTGTGAAATGTGGGGAAAAAAATGCACTTGAAAGATAAAGAAAATAATTTTGATAGCAAAGCTCCATACTTTTTGCTTTGGAAATGCATAAAGAAAATATTCCTACTCCCACATCAAAGACATTTTTAAAATATCCTTGAACGTCTCTCTGTCTTACCTGTATGTTCATATGCAAGGATGACCACAAAGGATGGTTAAGGAGATTTAATAATAATTTCATCTTGACATACCATTTAAAGCACATCTCTGCTTGCTGAGTTCCTACTCGTTCCTTCAGCCCCCTTCCTCAAAAAATGTGTAGCTTTACACCACCTGTACCTATTGGAAACGCACAGGATGCAAACACCCAAACTCCTTCCCTCTCACCCTGCGGGTGAGCGTGAGATGAGTGTTGCTCTGAAGCCTTGTCCTGACATCGTCTTGCTGTAGAGGGACTGGCTGCTGTTGGGAGAGGTGGTGACAAGCAGATCGATGTAGGAGGGTGTTACATTCTAAGCTGCACGATGAAGAAACCCAGAAAGTAATCACAGCAATTTGGAATTAATGAGATTCGTGCAGGAGAATGGTTGCCCTCAGATTACCTTCCAGCGGGGCATGTTCGCTGGGTTGTCGTGAGAAAGGGCGCCTGATGCCACCATCTCACCCACACGAGATGGGTCCTGGGCACTGAGGTGTAGGAACAAATTCACCCAGGGGAACATCAGTCCCCGGGGTGAGCGCAGGGTCAGCGAGGGGCTGGGCAAAGGCTTTGCCAGGATCTTCACGCTGCCAGGCAGCGGTCCCGGGGCACAGCGGTCTGGGGGCAGCGGAGGCGCAGGGCCGCCTTCTCCCGCCGCCCTCCCCTCCCTCCCGCCTCTGCCCACCCCTGGCCTGCGCCTGCCGCTCCGCTGAGGGGCAGGGGACTTGTGCTTGGATGGATTGTTTTAAAAAACCCATCTTCAGCTTCGCTGCTGTGCTGCAGGTTATGCAGTGCCGTTGCTAGGTGGCAATGTGCCTTCAGGAACAGCGGGAAGGGGCCCCGGCACGGCCACCCCGCCGCCCTCGCAGAGCTCTGGCGTGGCAGCGGCCCCGATGGGCGTGTGGTGCTCCTGGGCGGCATCGGCGCCAAACCGTATATATACAGATATATAAAAATGTACGGTTATATATATAATCTCTTTTTATATATATTATATATATAATCTCTTTTTTCAATTGCTCAAACTAAATGACAATAGGTTTAGATGAGATATTAGGAGGAAGCTCTCTGCTGTGAGGCTGGTGAGGCACTGGAACAGGCTGCCCAGAGAACTCGTGGATGCCCCATCCCTGGAAGTGTTCAAGGCCAGGTTGGATGCAGCTTTGAGCCACCTGGTCTAGTGAAAGGTGCCCCTGCCCATGGCAGCAAGGTTGGAATTACGTGATCTTTAAGGTTCTTTCCAACCTAAACGATTCTTTGATTCCCTTTTTATTATATTGTTAATTGATGCAGTGAGGAGAACACAACCCATGTCCCTGCTCTGCCTTAACTTAAGACACAGGGTACAATATGGGTGTGGGTGCCTCCGGAGCCAGGGTGCTGCCAAGCTGTCCCATCCAGTGTGGGAGGTGCCACATGTCACTGATTGGGAGCCAGCAGGAAGGGGCTTGTGGACAAACTTTAATATAAAACTTTTTACAGCTTAAAACAACTATTGGCAGGGATAGGGTACTACTTTAGAGGCTGATGAATATTCCTGGGATTTGTGTGGGGTTTTTTAAATTGAAATAGGAACATGTTGCAAAATGTAAACCAAAGATGTCTCAATATCTGCCTGCAACCCTTGAATGTTGGTAAGTGTGTTACCTTCATAGTGCCTTTCAGCCTGGCTCTCCTTCTCTTTGTAAGAAAATCTTATGTTACTTGGCTGAACATAAATTACCCTGTTCTAATTGGTGTGCTGGAAGTAGCTTTTCTTCAAGAATGAGACAGAGTCCTGGGTTCAGAAAGCTTTGCTCTGTATAAACAAATGCTGTTTGTTATAAATGGTAAAATGTGTTCCAAATTTTTGTTTGGAGCAAGATGTGCCAAGGACACATCCAGTATTTTTTTTCCACCCTGGTAATTGAGGGTGGAAGGGAAGTTTCTTTTCATTCATCTGGCCCTGCTTGTTATTTACTCAGAAATAACAATTATTTTAAAGAGAATTATTATGAACCAGTCACAGAACTCTAGTTCAGTGCAGCTGGCTGGCAATGACTGATTCAAAACCAGTAATTATTACAGGTTTGGGAAGGGAGCTGAAATGACCCAGATGGTTAGCCTGATTAAACTGATCCACAAGTCACCAGAAGTAGTGCTAATCCTCTGTTTCTACTTGGTACAGCAGTGCATAAATACCTGTGATAGCAGGGGACAGGTGCTAGTGAATCGGGATTAGGTGACAGAGCTACACCACAGACATCTTTCTCTGAGCCAGCTGGATACAATTTGAAGCACAGAGGCCCCGGTGGTGAAAAATAGGGAGGTTAAAACACAGCTACTGAATGAAATAGGCCACCTTTACCAATCTCTGGCTGAATGGTTATTGGCCTATACACAGTAGAAGGGTAAAACAAACTAAGAAAATAATATGAGAATAAAAATGAGGGCAAGAAGAGCCCCGTTCAGAGCTGAAGCTCTCTGGAAAATAATCAGGACAGAGTTTAAGCAGTGTTTTTATTTTCTATCATGTCTACAAGTGTTATATTCCAATAAGCACCAAGATTGTCTGGCAGTAGTCTTATATGTGACTAGTTTTGGAGCACTTAATATACTCTGGCAGTAATAGCTGTACAAATATGTTAGTGCAAGGTGCTTCTCTGTGATAAAAAGAAACATGTGACAAATGATTAAAAGAAGTGAGGAAAAACGTGTGTTGATATGAATATGTATTCGTGACTGCTAAATCTGGTAATGCTGATCTGAAAAAAATGCAGGGAGAATCCTTAAGACAGAAAAAAATGACTGAATTATCATGGATACTATATCCTTTCTTCAGGTAAAGAATGACATAAGAAGCTTTAAAGTTTGCCAACTTGATTCCAAAAAATTGGGCCCCTCGTGGGAAAGAGCTGTTGTAGAATTAGAGAATGCACCAGTCAGGAGGCTATGAGGTTGCAAGGAAGAAGTGAGGTAGCATGTGTAATCTATGAGTTCATATATAATAATAATTTGATGGAAAAGGACATCAAAATACTCGAGTGCCTACTAAAGGAGTGTGTGGGTTCAGCCTGTGATGTCTTCTGTGCTCTGCTAAATTATAGGATGGGTACAAAAAAGTGTGGTTTATCATCTTTAACATTTGTTCAGATAGGAATTGAAAACAAAAAATGGCTCCATAATAAAAAAAACCCTCAAACAACAAAACAACAATGTCTATGTCAGCAGGGAATTGTAGATGTATATTGAGGCAACTAAAGCAAATTAAACCAAACCTTGGTATGGTTTGGGATCCTGGTTGCTACCCTTAATCCATAAAAATGAGGCTAGAAGTACCTGCAGTAGAAAAGAAAGGCTATGAACAATCAGGATTGTCTTGAGATATTGTATTGAGTGAGGTTATCGTTCCATACAGTCCCATATTCTAAGGTAACAGTTTCTGCAGGTTCTAGAAGGAAATAAGACAGGCAATCTCAATTAGCTGGCCTGGCTAAGGAACAAAGCAGATTTGATTTGTTGAAGTAATTATCTTAGTATCACCTGATAACTGTGATGCCTTTGTGACAAGGTGATAGCAAATAAACAAAAGGATCCACAAACACACCTTAAACTTTGCTTTTCAGCTTACATACATGTATGTGTATTTCTGGCATTCAAAATACGTGTGGTATGTACTGGTGGTTATTTGATAAGACGTTTGCATGGGAAGGTAAAACAAAGCCAGCTGTTCCCCTAGGAGTTTCTGGAACAAGCTGCTAATTGTTGTATGACAACCTAAGTTGAACTGAGTTATGTTAGAAGTCTGACACCAAATGAAGCAGATTTCTCCTTGAACTAGATTTCTAAATTCTACAGTGTGCACAGAACAGACACATATGTGACTGATAAAGGTATAACACCAGTCTGTACTCTTTCAGGAAAACTGAAAAAAAAAAAAGGCTTAATGTGATTTAGATGAGGCTGTCCAGTAAGTTTCAATATACTTATATTTTTAACAATGAAATTGGACAGTCTTCTTTCAGATAAACTCATTTTGTCCTTGTCCTCTACAGTCATTGCTTTAGAGCTTAGAAAACTAGCAATTGCACTACACTGTTAATTTCTTTTATTTCTCCATATATTTTGGATTATAAATATTAAAAAAAGTATAATTACCTGAAAATTCAAAGTGAACAGCTCTTTGTGGATAGGCTGTAATGACTTATTATCTCAATCACAGCACTATCCTTGAAATGAAAGCAGTTATAAAAGCATAATTTTACTTAATCACTACAAATATTTTAGAAAATAAGCTCTTTACATCAAGAAATATCTGTTAAACAGATACTGAGCCAGTGAAGACACCAAATCAAATGGAATAGATAGGGAAGGCTGTTAAGAGAAAGGATTAAGTTATTCATCTCTGAATGGCGTTTCCATTACTGTGAAACTACTTGGAATGAAATAGGCAAATAGCTTTGTCTGAAGAAAAAATAGCTGCAGTGTGGTGGTATCATTTGCTGAGGTTATTATGAGATGACTTTGATTTGGAGGAAGGGTGAAGAAGAGTTGGAAAGGAATTTTAATCAGTGCTAGCAGCAAAAAAAAAAAGGACAAAATATAAGTGATTCATGCAGAGGAGCATACCTTGGGCAACAAGCATTTATATAACTGGGCAGGCTGAGTCATTTTCCTTGAGCATTCCTTTTTTCTTCCTCTTTCCAGCCAGGCTGTGGACATAACAGTCAATGTTTGCATGGTGCCACACACAGCCTTTTAAAACGTCCCACTCTACTGCTCAGTGAGACTGACTGTGCGCTGCGCTTCCTGAACTGAGCATGGGGGAAAGAGGAAAGAGTTCATAGAAATGCTGAGGAGGAGGGCTGCCTGAGGCAGGACTGCTTTTGATCATATTTCATTATCACTGGTGACCTAAGCATGGAGCCTGGATTTGCACAGGATGGTTCCAAGATTATAATAAGTGTTATGGGAAGTGGGAGAACCAAGCATCAGTGAAGGGAATTTGATTGGAGTTATATGGGGGATAATACAGTGGTTGGTGCTAAGTTAATTTCTTTTTCCTGAGATACTGTAAAAGGAACTAGTTTGGCTTCAATTATCTCAAAGAGTTTTTCATAAAAATAAAGTAAACTGTGGTTCTGGAAATACCTCGAAGCTTCTTGGCCCCAAAATGGATGCTATATTCTGCTCTTGCAAGGAGGAGCGATATTCTGTGGAGACCAAGGGAGGGATTACTTTAAAATGCCAGATTGCTCCTCGGAAACCCACTGCTGTTTATCTCTTGTTGCTCTTCTCGCTGTTTAGGGAAACTGGGAGGGCTTGTTTTTGGTTTCCTTGGTGGTCTGTGTTTTTATTTTTTATTTGTTTTGTTTTTTGTTTGTTTTTTGTTTGTTTGATTTGTTTTGGTTCTTTTTAATTGTTTTTTCAAAAAAGTGTGATACAGATCCGGTTCCACAGAGGATGGAAATGTGTTTGCTTTCAATTTCCTGGCTTTTGAATGCTTGCTGTACTTTTACCCTATTCAAGTGTGCCAACCTGTCAAGCAGGTTGAGATAGAAATATATCAATTTTTTGTTGTGAAGCGAGTATCCTGGTAAAAAAATAGGCACAATTGTTTCAGGATTCTGTGGAATAGCTCTGAGACAGAGGTGCAATTCCTGATTTTTTTTTTTCCCCCGACATTAGCAGTGTCAAAGGAAATTGCCAAGTCTAGTAGTATTGCTAAAAATTGACTCTCTGTAGTATTTCTACTTTGGTCTATTGCTTCTCTGTACTATACAAGAATCCTCCAATGCTGTAATATTCTGTTACATTCAGAGACACTGCTGTCTGGAGTCAAAGATATTTATATTTTTTAAGAATAAATAGTGTAAATTGAGTCTAACTGTCAAGTAAAGCCGTCAGCAAGTCTTACTGTCTTTGTGAGCAGTGTAGGAGAGCCAGACCACAACGTATGAGAGAGGTGGAGTAGAAGTGGGATAGATAGTTGATTGCTTGCTGCAGGAATTGGGGAGGACAGAGAAGAGTGGTGAATTTCAGAGAGAATATAAGGTATTCTTAGCCTAGAAATAAAATGAAAAAAAGTAATAAATCTAGATCATAGTCCAGATATGCATACTTGGCATGACAGAGCGTCCACAGGACTCCATTCTATAATTTAGGAAGAGCTCATGGTGAAGATTTATTGCTGCCTTAGAACTTGGACCTAGACTACTCTGGTCACTATTATAGTATAAGTTGTTGAAATTTTTAATTGTTTTGTCTTTTTTAAAAATTTTAATTTAGCTGATACTTTTCCATTTTAATTTTCTTTGTCATCTGAACTGCTTGTTTTACTAAGTTCAGAACAGTTAAATAACATTTTGTGATTCTGTACACCTTTAGTAAACAGAAACAATATTGAAAGAAACATGCAATAAAACCACAAATATACTTTCATTCCCATGGCTATGCTGAAAGGCCCTTGGAGTTTGTTTCCTTCTACAAGTCAGTATAATTTCTTGCATAGTCTGATTCAAAGTACTCTTTTTGTGCAGCAAATGTTCTGCTCTGTAATACTGTCTTTACTAATGCTTATCTAATTGTAATGCAAACATTGCAGTAGGTCAGACTCTTATATCCCAGACACACAAAAGTGTGTTTTAGTATTGTCTTTAGGATTTGGTTAGAGTGCCACTAAGGTACTTCAATCAGGTAAGCATGTATTGGTTCACATTTTGATCCAACAGAGAATAAATGTAAAATAAACATGATGGACAGAAACACTACATTAATAGTCATACTGTTGGAGAAGGAAAAGAGCACCTTTTTATTTACTTATTTGTAAGCCAGCTTTATGATAGGTCTTCAAAACAGGCACCTCAGTGTAGTGTGAGAAAGGTGAAAGGTGTCTTTGTAGTTTATATAGCCGTGTTCACCTTCAGATGGGACAGATAACTATTGTGCATTTTAGACTTGTGGACTTGGTTTATGAGACCTAGTTAATGTAGATTAAATTATTTCAAAAACAATGCAAATCTCACCATCCACAGAAGAACCGAACATCTGTAATCATGGTGCTTAAATGCAAGTTGTCAAGACTATAAGCATCTATCTGTACTGCAGGCAAAACTGTGACTGGAAGCAGTTCAGTTCAGTTCCTCCAGGACTGTGCTGTCTTCTTTATTTTGAAGAGCTTCTCTTTCAGATCTTTGTTTCTTTCTAGTGGTCCTGTGGTCCTCTCCAGTGGTCCAAGTATGTGCACATACTTGATCAAGTAGGATGCCAGTGTTTAGTCTCCTATCATCAAAGCACTGTGCCTTTCTTTTCTGTTACTGCTAAAAGAATGAATCACTCTGAATTTCCCATTAAAAGTATTTACATTGATTTCCATCTTGTTGCTCTGCAAATCCAGTTTAACTAGCTGCTACTAAAGATGCATTAATATTCAAGCTTGAAAATCTCTCCTTTTCCTTCCTATTCTTCCCTGCTTTGGAGGTTCTTTACCTATACATCAGACTGATAGATCTATGTAGCTTTTGGTCCCATTTTCAAGAAAATTCAGGACTCATTTCTGTGATTTCAACATACATTACTTATGTATGTATGCTGTAAAGCCTTTTCAGCTTCTGTGTTCCTGCTGATCTGTAGTCAGTTTGCTCTGATTATTTTACTGTGTTGTGACACTATAACAGAATATTAGATTATAGTGATGTGAGGTTATACATAATGACATGAAAACGTACAAAACCTGGAGCTTTACATAGCCAATGTACTCATATCTTTAAATTCAAACTTGATTCCTGTTCAGAAGGCTGCTTCAATGGTTAAAACATTTTGAGTGGTTCCCTAAGAAAATGCAAATAACTTTCTGAAAAGCAGACTTTTCAAAAGAGTCACACCTTTATGAATCAGACATAATCATACACTCTGAAGCAGTGTATGAATGGATTAGATTCTTGCTAGAAATGATTTAATAAGTCGGACTGGCAAGCATTGTATCAGAGAGCATTTAAAAGTCTGAAGTCAGTATAATGTTCTCTGTGTCAGAGCTTGAGTTTGTTTTCATCTTCTTTTTTCTGTCCCAAGTTCAAATCTCCAGAACCACTAAAGTTCAGACATACAGAATAATTTTAGTGAGATAGTGGATCTCAAGACTGGAACTAGAGCACAGCCTGAATGAATCCTGCAAATGGGTAACAGTTTTTTGCCTTTCTCACAGGGTTTGCTCTGTTTTGAATTATGGAGAATGCATGGACATAAAAATAGATGTGCATGTGAAAAAGAAGACAATGACAAGTTTATAGTTAGAGGTGTTTTTTTTGAAGCTATCATTTCCAGGTTTATGTGCCCCAAAGAGTCTCTATTACCTACCACATATTCAAAATAGCTATTTTTATTCTTTTGAAGTTCTCTCAGACTAGATTTATGCTATATGAAGCCCTCTTGTAGACCCTACAAAAAGAATCATTATATCTTCTTTCCGGTGTAAGTTTTACCTATTTACAGCTATTTGGTGACAGCTGTTATGGATTTCCAGAGATTCATTCTTGGATTTCTCTATATTTTTGCTTTGCTATCATTAACCATTTATCCTACTTGCCTTTGACCTCTTTTCCAAGAAGTGGAAAACGTGGATTACCTTCATATGGTCAGAAGAAAACTGGCAGATAACTATAAAGAGTATCCAATGTGACACTCCCTTAAATACATGTATAAGCTGCATCAGGGGAGGTTTAGACTGGCTGTTCGGAAAAACATTTTCATAGAAAGAGTGGTTTCCCATTGGAGTGGGCTACCCTGGGGGGTGGTTGAGTCATCATCCTTGGATGTGTTTAAGAAGAGATTGGGTGAGGTACTTAGTGCCATGATTTAGATGATGGGATGGTGTTAGCTCAAAGGTTGGGCTGGATGATCTCAATGGTCTTTTCCAACCTTGTTAATTCTGTGAGTCTGTGAAATTTATGTATGTATAATTTACATATTGGTGAAAAAAGGCAAAAATCCCAGAATAATTTACTTTCTCTTAGAAAATGATTTAGATTGTTCTGATTAAACATAACCAATGTGAAAAGGGAAAACTTTTTTTTCCAATCTTACACCAATTTTTTAAGGTATTAAATATTTATTGGCTATAAAGTTATACCATTCTTGACTTGAATTCACAAGGGCAAAATTTGAAACTAATCTCGATTTTGTTCTAGAAACATAGAAGTATCAAGTATCAAGTTTCAATTGCTGCTTTTCAAGGCATTAAGAACGTAGTATTTGTCAGTTGAAGAAGCTGGTAGGGATTAAAGCATCTGCAAAAGACTATTAAAAAACTATCTGCCTGGCTTGCCTACTGATGTAATGGAAAATTCTCTGTTGCTTTGGTGAACTCCACTTGGGTGGCTGTGTGCACTCATGTTGAAATACCCATTAAAATCAAGGGAGAGTCTGCAGAGGCTCATGAGTTTGCAAGTGTGGAATTTACTGCTGAGTTATTGACTAAAATACCCCCCTAAAGTAGGTGCAGCTAAAAGATAGATCTGTCTCCAACAGCACCACATGCAAAATGTCTCAATTCATGCTTTCACCGTATTAAGTAAAGAATGTAATCCAGAATGAGGGATGGTAGAAAAAATAGTCAATATGGAAAGCTAAAATGTTGTGTCGTGCTTCCTCTTAATGTGAATTAGGTCTTTTTAGAACTTCAGGTTTACTCTTAATTTCTGATACAACCTTTTTCCACATTAAGCAAGAAGAGATGCCAAATCTTTAATTGATATGAGGAAGAAAATTATTGATGTCCTTTGGTATATACAAGAATATTGAAAAAAATGAACTTAAATGCTGAAAAATTAACACTGAACTGTTTACTTTTCTGACAGGTGAGACGACGTTTTCATTCAACAGCAAAAAGAGGGTGACCTAATGCTTAACATGAGGGAAGGCTATGAATCTAAGAGGAGGTCTGTACAGAATGGCTGCCTGCAGCCTTAACTGTTAATTAGTTCCAATACTGGTTCAGCAATCACAGCCATGTTTTGTGTGACCTCACTGGTGTGGCATCTGGGCAATTATCTTTGGGATAATGAGCCCCTTCATCCATAGAAGAACAACAACATGCCCACTTGGCTTGCAAAAGATCAGAGCCAGTCTGCTGCTCATCAGGGTGCCTGCCATCCCCTTTGTAATCACACCTTATTTTAAACCTAACCTTTCACATCCTACATTAATTGTTTTTAGATTAAAAATTAATGAATCAATTTTAACAGCATTAGACAAAGGTGTTGAGGGTGTGTGGAGTTGTGTTAATAAGCACAAAGTATCATTCAAGAGGTAATTTGGATCTTAAATATTCTTATCTGAGTTTTGTAAAGAAAGAGAAACAGCATTCCAGATCAGTGGTTACAAATGATGGTAATCTTTTTCCTCTGTGAAGAACTATATGAGCAGAAAGTATGGACCTTCATCCTCAACAGTATAATTTTAGTGAAAATAATATTTACTAAGTATTCACATAATGTACAAAATTATAGAACAGCAACAAAAGTCTAATATTTTTTAATCTTTTTTTTTTTATTCCAAACTGTTGTGGGTTAGGGAAGGGGTGTAGGTTGGCCAGGAACAGGGGAAGAAGGGTTGTTTTTCAAAACTTTTTTTTTTTGTTTTCGGAAGAAAGTGAAGCAGATGGATCCTGGAGGTTTGCAGCGCACCAGCGGGTCTGCCCCATGGGTGCTCGTNCATGGGAAGTGGTGGCTGGACAGCGCTGCTAGCAGCCAGTTCCCAGTGCCAAGTGGGCAAGTGGGGGCGAGCCCCAGGCCAGCAAGTGCCCCACAGGCGGTGCCCCCAGGCATCTCTGGGTCCCCGGTTGGCGGTGGAGCAGCACAGAGTCTGGCCATTGGTTTCCCCTGCCCGGCTGTGCTGCTGATGAGAGCGGCAGCGGGACCCACGGCTGGGTAGCCCTGCCCTAGTGGCACTATGTGTAGCTGACCGCTGCTTGTGAAGCTGGGCTGGCTGCTGCTGGCAGCGTGGTTGGTCTTGTGGCAGCAGGCATACCATGGGCACTGCCGCCACTGCAAGCACCACTCCTGCAGCTCCTTACTCGGTCCATGCTGCCGTGGGTGGCTCTGCCAGGTGCAGTGTCGGCCACCCAGGGCCGTGTCTTGGAGAGTCGCCCATGGGCAGTGCCCCGGGTTGCCCCGGGGAGTCCTTGCAGCACTGCCGGTGCTGGCGGCACTGGCTGGTGGCGGAGGCAGCACCTGCCACAGGCATTTTAGGTGGGAATTGCCATGTTGACCTGATGGTGGATCCAGGAGAAGGGAGGGCGGTGCCCCGGTGCCATTGATACCAAGGCAGGCTGACGACCAGTAGAAAAGCAGAGTGCACAAGAAAAAGAGCCTGAGAAAACGCGAGAACAGGACATTATAAAAGGAGCAGACATGGAAATCCTGGCCCCTTTTTTTGGCTCGGCTTTAATCCTGGCTCTGTCTCAGCTCCCCTTCTGGCTCCTGGCTCTTGGCTCTGCTCCCTTGCCCTCTTGGCTCTCTCCCTCGGCATGGGCAGCAGCGTGGCTGGACCAACAGCAGAGGCAGTGCAATGCTGTGGACCACGTAGCTCCAAGCAGTGGTATGTCTTTCCCCTTGGAGCCCCCAAGGATTTCCTTTCATTCTCTTTA
>VYZS01040952.1:1252-11524 GCA_013400695.1 Neodrepanis coruscans | reverse complement strand
TTTTATTTATATCTGTAGAAACCACAGGGGTACTGTTTCATTCTGTACAGCAGCACTATATCTAGTAACTATAGTATCGTAAATTCATTCAAAAATCTGAAATGTGGAACTTAGCAGAATCTGGGATGACTGAGTCAGGTTGAGGGAGATGAATGTGCGCTTCATTCTCTTAAGACCCTATCTGGACCACTGCATCCAGCTCTGGGGCCCCTAACATAGGAAGAACTTAGATCTGTTAGAATGAGTCCAGACGAGGGATACAAAGATGGTCAAGAGGACTGGAGCACAGTCTTCCTATGAAGATAGGCTGAGAATGTTGGAGTTCTTCAGCCTGGAGAAGAGAAGACTCCAGGGAGACCTTATAAAACCTTCCAGTACTTAAAGGGGACTAGAAGAGAGCTGGAGAAGAGATTTTTACAAGAGCATGTAGGAATAGGACAAGAGATAATGCCTTTAAACTGAAAGAGGTCAGTATTAGATTAGATATAGGGAAGAATTCTTCCCTGTGAGGGTGTTGAGGCACTGGCACAGGTTGCCCAAAGAAACTGTGGACACCCCATCCCTGGAAGTGTTCAAGGCCAGGTTGGATGGGGCTTGGAGCAACCTGGTCTACTGCAAGGTGTCCCTGCCTGTGGCAGGAGGGGTTGAAACTAGATGACCTTTAAGGTCCTTCCCAACCCTTCCAACCCATTCCATTTAATTCCATTCTGTCAATTAACTGCTACATCACACTTTTCTGAAACAAGCCATTGTTTTTAATTTCTCAGTGGACTGACTGGAGAAGAGGTATTACTTCCATCCTCTGTGTGATCAAAAGAAATTTGCATACAAACATCATTCAGTGCAGTCCATTGAGCACATTATCACACCCTCACTAAGGAGCATGGAAAAAGCAGAGACAAGCCTCTCACCACAAATGCCTACCCAAGTTCCTGTCGTCAGGTTGAGAGGTCAAATTACATCCCATGGCAGTGCCTGGGCAAGGTAGAGGCAGTACCAGGCCCTGCTTCAGTACCTACCGAGGGAGTACCTTAGGATTCACAAGGTGAGAGAAGTATGATCTGCAGCACAGTGGTGGGATGTTTCGGAGAACATGTGTGAATCTGCATTCTGCGCTCTGGACATAGCTCCACACCTGCCAGCTGAGGCACGAGTGCAAGCTCTTACTACTGCTTGCCTACCTGCCCTAAAGGTTAGCATCCTTGGCACCAGCACCACTCCTTGTTGAATTTGGCAATAAGCTCAGGGCATGAACAATATTCAGCTGCTGCCCCACAGGGCTTTTACTAGCTGGGTAATTCATGACTCAGAGAGGGCTGGTCTTGAGAAGTGTCTTGTTCCCAGAACTATTAAAACTGATGCTAGCTTTGGACTGAGACAAAAGACAAGGAGTTTGATGCTAGATATAAAAGAACTTCCTGATGCCTTCAATGACTGCCTCCAGCTTCATCTGCTGGTGAGTCACTTAGGAGTGTCTAATTCCATGATTCTTAGGAAACAAAACTTTAGCAAACAGGTCTTATGTTTAGACTGGTGTGAGGGAGAAGTCAAGGGCTTAGTTCACTACAGTTCACTGGTGCAAAACAATGTCAGATGCTTCCTGTCCAATTTGGTAGAGTTTTCTAGCAAGCTTGCCCTAGTGTAGAGATTTGGCAGTTTGCAGGAAAACTGAATAGAAAATGCTGTTATGTCACTGGAAATTCTGGGTGAGGTATTCACCAGGGATAAGTCTCATACAGAATGGTGGATGCTGTGATAACACAGCGCAACATGAGTATTACCGGCTGGTACAAAAGTACTGTCATGGTATCATGAACTCTGTGATGCTGGTTTGCATCTTGCCCTTTCTTGTTCTTCCATTCCTGCTCACATCATCTAGCCTTGGAGAGCCTCTTCTCCTGATACCCTTCTCTATCTCTTCCACCCCCAAGCTGAGGAGTCTCCCAGGGTTGGAATGTCATTGAGGAGGGTGTGTAGGAAGGAGGATGAGCAAAAGAGAGCTGCACCCCTCTTTCCCACTCTTCTTTTTTGGCTGCTGATGCTCTTGGAGCTACTGGGTGGTCTCAGCCTTTGAATAATGGACTGGTGAGGGCGCTGTGTGTACTGAGGGGAGAGGGGTGAGAGCCAGACTCAGCACGGCCTTGTTCGACTCCAAGTTCAGGGGAAGTTTCAAGGGACTAGTGTAAATCCCATATGCAGCTAGCAAGGAGCTAATGTGGGGAGAGGAAGAGGCCAAACACTTCTGAACCCCAGTGGCCTCACCTGGAAAAGATCCTGAAGCACCATGATATGGTTTTGGCTCTGTGAGTGATTCCAGTACATCACTCATCACTGTTCCCACAGTGTTCTAGTGTGTAATAATTTGTCCATTTTGTAACACCTTCTTTTTGCCAGCAAAGAAGGAACTAAAATGAAGGATTCTTCACTAATTTCAAAGTGGATGCACTGAATCAGAATGCATTCATCGGTCCCACCGATTCCCAGCACGACCAGTGTAACGTCAATATTTTCCATTATCAGTGTGTTTCCATTATGCAGCAGTTACATCTATTTTTACCAAGTTGGATATGCATGCAAAAGAAATGAAAGGAGTATTAGAAGAAGTAGTTAAGAAAACCAGCTAGCCTAATGCTGAGATTTGCAATTTTAATGGCTTGAAGCAGCGGTAGGTTCATCTAGAATATTGCTATGTGGATGCTTTTCACTTTTTATCGCCACATTGTATTATTCCACCACTACTCACCAGTAGCTCTTTTTGTGCCTTCTTTTTAGCATCGTGTACTGAAATTATTCTCTAACACCAAATGGCAACATTCCAGAGTCATCAGTCTGCATCACTAAGTGTATTATATGAATTTTTTCAGAAGTGAATTCTGGTGATGAAAAGGAGAGAATTCCTCTGCAGGAAACCATTAATTGCCTTAAGTAACCTCCTAATGTACAGGATTTGAGTTTACAGCTCTGCTCTCCCCAGCCTGTGCCCTCAGCATAGTATTGTCATGAGACTGTCCCTTGAAGGTACATGCTGTAAGTAGGAATGCAGGCAAAGTGGATCAGAATAAGTAAAGAAGTCGTTTCTGTATGCCATTAACTAGTTCTGGCCAACACGGGAATTATTTATTGTTATTAACATACCCTTCTTTCAGGATTTCTTGCCTTTACTATGAAATGCATATAGATGTAGACTCAGTCCACAATCTGAGATTTGAGACCATAAAGCTGAACTGATTTTCTTCTTTCCTCTTTATTTTTGCAAGGTAAAATAATTTGTCGTGTCTCAGTAGGGCCAGGATTTCAACTGAAGATTAAGAGACCTGAGGCAAGTTCAGAGTTAGACCGAAAGTGGTGACAGCTTGAGAACTGTCTAGATGCTATTCCTGGCTGTTTCACTGGCTCCTCCTCTGAAAAGCACTTCTCTGTATCCCTCTTAGCTCTTTGTTAAGACAGGATTATTTTGCTAAACCAGTTTAATACAGGGCTTTAGAAGAGGCTGGAGAAAACCGTTGAAATATTAATGGAAAAATCATGGCAGTTCTCACTTTCTAGAAATGTCCATATATAGCTAAACTTAGGCAGTCTCCAAGTGGATTTATTTATCCTAGCAGATTGCATGCTCTGTGGCTGTCTTCAACCATACTCTGCTCCTCAGGTTTACATTCCCAGGGGCTGAATCCTGAAAAATCAGCTTTGAAGAACATGTTGTAACGTATCTCAGCCAAGAAGTACAAGTCTCCATGTCCTGGCTTTATAGCTTGTATGTTGTCAGATCATCTAAAAGGAACTGAATCAACTAATGCTGTAAATGTCGCAGACTGGCAGCAGAATGAGACTAGCAATGTGCTTTGTGGAGTGTGCATACCACACAAGCATGTGCTGCTGATATGTAACCCCTTTTTAGCACATTTCCTCCAGTATTTCAGTTGTTTAACGTGTCTATTTACTTTCAGAGAAAAAGTGAGAAGTAGAGACATATTGCCCTTTCTGGGGAAACTGAAGCACGGCATTATGTGACCTCTTCCCAGTCTCTTCGCAGTTTGTTGGTAGAGCTGAGAGACAGTTTGGAGCTTCTTTTTCCTGGCTGTTTGTACTCCTGCTGTCATTGGCATGGCCAGAGTACTTTGGTAAACAGGGCAACTTGACAGGGGTTTAGCAGACATGGAGGTGCGTATGGTCCTCACAGAGGAGTGCCACAGATGTGCCATACCCAAAGTCTGTTTATTACATACCTGCCTCATGTTCAGGCTTGATGGCAATCCCACTTCCTTGCCAGGGCTGCATATGATGGGGTGGCTAACAGCAGCCTTACTAGCTTCTGGTTCTGCTCTAACACAAAAACCCTGCATGAATTTCTGCCCCCTGCAGCAAGTTTGGGATTGCCAAGTTCCCAGAAAAGGCCATTCCTCCCACAGTGACAGAGCAGGGCTTCAGCCCAAGACAGAGCCCTTTGGGAGATCCTCTTTTTCTTTTGGCAGCTGCCCAATGACACTGATGCTTTTTTCCACATCCCCATTTCCTTCCTGTGACTCCAATTCTCAATAAAGTCTTTCCCATGCCTTCAAGGGTGTTCTTTCTGCTTTCCTATTACAAAAGNCTGTCTGAAGTTACTTTTCCCCCAGGTCGTATGTAGCTCTAGCTCTGTTTTTTTTCCACAAAATGCTGCCCTTCATCTGGATGGGAAATCTCACACATCAGCATCTGGATGAAGAGAGCAGAAAGCTGACCCACTGTTGTGCCTCTCACTTGCAGAACGATTGCTGGCTCTGATGGCTTTCAGTTACCAAAAGGCTTTCTCAGTGACTAGAAGAGTCTTCACAAATTTACCAAGCCTGCTTCTGGGGCTGAGCAGGGACAAGTGTAGGCTAGACTGTTCCACAAGAACCAAGACTCTGCAAGGGTCTATACAGCTCTGCCTTTGCTGGCAGGACCATCTCCTTCTCTTACCACCAATGCTGAGGTAAACTTTGAACAACTCTGGCACCAGCACTCAGCCATTGCTGAGCAGAAGGGTCAGTGTCTGGAGTCATGCCACCCAGACACAGCCTACACCAAATGGGTGCCACTGGAGCCTCCCTGGAACTGGCATGGATGATTGATCAGATCCAGAGCAATGATATGAGGAGATAGGCTTTTTGGGACTGGTTTCTCTCCCAGTAAGGACATGATTTCTTGATTAATACCAATTAAATAATGAATAAGGATTATTAATTCAAGCAAAAATATTGTGCATATTCTTTTAAGCATAGAAGTCAGCCTCAGTAGCAACATTTTGTAAACATGGCTCAAAAATAGGCTTCAGTCACCATGTTTATGTATCACCGTGGCCTGGATTGCACTTGGCCTCCCTCCAAGAACCCACTTGATATCCATGCAAGATTCCAACAGAGAGGGTATCCAGGCTGTGCACTGGCCACTGACACCACTCATTTGACAAAAGGGATTTTTTCCTACCCTGTTCAAACGAGAGGGATATATTTTATATTTATGATCAGCAATAACCAGAGAAATGTTCTCCTCTTCAGCTGTTATATGTGAGTCTAGCCCTAAAGAATTTTTGCAAGAAGATGGAATTGAGCATCACGAAGGTCTTGATTTTAGGTAGTGTGACTCGACCTAAATACCACCCTATAAACCATAAATAACATGCTTAATAACATTACAATTTTTGTGATATCATGTTCCCATAGCATGGCTTCAAGGTCATGCTGGCTTCTTTTTGTGGTCATCTGACAGGATGACTAAATTCTTTATCAGGTTCTGGTTTGTATCTGAGTCTTGTGTTTCCTCTTGCCCTGAGTTCCCCAACAAGTTCCGAATAATCAGTAGAAGGACAGAAGGGAAATGGATCATGAAATGGATAGAGGTGCTATCTGCCATCTATCACATATACCTTATGGTCCTTTCTTGACGTGGTAGGAGCCAAATCTTGCTGGTGTACAGTTTTCTTCCTATGGATATATTATTCTCATGGGCCTCTGAGGAAAGGGGATTACAAAATCTGGGAAGGATAAGGACCTCTGCATAACAACCTAATCTCAATTCTGGGAACTGTGTCTAGTAGTGGGAATCAATTCAAGATGACTAGTTAGGAGCACTCGTGTTTAGCTCTCAGCTTACTCCCCTCTACCATGTTTGGAGGTCATCTCAACTGTAAAGAATTACAAAAATAGAAATTGGGAGTGCTTTGTGCTTACAAGTTTTCAATGTGAGAGTCTCCATTTTCAGGCGTAACTGCAGGTTTCCCTGTACCTTTGAAGAGGCTTGAAATAGACTCCTGCATTAAAAAACACAGTGTGTCTTCTTTCCCATCCCTTCCTGAACAGGGAGGACTGCTGTTTAATCTGCAGAGTCCAAAGCATGAGCTAGATTGAGGTGCGAGAAAATTTTGTGAAGTGCCTGTGCTGGGGGAAGTCTGACAAAAGAAAAAAGCTATGTTCTACTCTGAGAATGTGAAAGGTAAGAAAACAAGGCAGCTGAAGTGATTTCATGTCAAAGTTTTGTCAGGGGAATCTATGGGACTTCATAGCTCTGTTACTGAAGGCTTTAAACTTCTAATCCCAAGGAATCTAATTTCTGGAAAACATGGTGATAAGGACAGAAAGGAGGAAATCTCTTCACTAAGGTGTTGCTCCATCAATAGGGAATGAATACAGTGGGACTCTATACTCCAATAAGGAAATCGATCTAGTGTGGGACTTCACACCAATGAGTAACACGGATTTGTGAAAAAAAACTGTTTGATTTGGGTTTTGTTTAATTTTGTAGGGGTTTCTCGGTGTTGTTTTGGTGATTTGGGTTTTTATAAAGTCTGCATGAGGACTTCTGTGTCCTTTAAACAGGCTACTCCTTTGGCTGCACAGTGAAAATAAGACAGTTAATTTCATGGCTCAAGGTCTAAACGTTGCCAAGAGATAAACTATTTATAGGCTTAACACCTGACTATGTGTAAAATAGCTCTGTATGATAAATTTTTTGGTGCAAAATTATCACTCCAGATTAAGATTGGATTGAAAACCCAAAGACCTGAAATGCTAGAAACGATACAGGTAGAATTTAAGATGCATTTATGAAAATAAATTTAATACATCCTCTTTAAAGTGTGTGTAACTCAGCAGATTTCAAGACTGCTAATAATAGACTGGTCCTTTACCTACATGTAAACAACACTCAAGTGTCTAAATACAGCATTAAAACACAAATGGGTTTATATACACTTAACAAGCCTTCTGAAAGTTGGATCTATGTTTAACAGCCTCCACTNAACACAAATATTCCTTTGACCCCAGTATATTTTTTATAAAAGCAAGAGGAAAAAGTATCAAAGCCTGTTTGTCTGATTTGCTTGTTTGGAGAAGCTGAGAGAGCATAGTTGACCTTAGACATGGAGGTGGGGGACAGGTCAGGGAGCAAGACTCTTGAATAATTTTATAGCATAATAAAAGTTTCAACATATCACAACCCTCTTGGTTGCCTTGCCTGGGACTACAGGGGGTCACAACCAATTTGCTGAAAAACATTAAGCTATAAAACAGTCTGGAGCCTCTTCTACTGCAACTCTAATCCTCTAATAAAGAAGTGGAGAAAAACAGACTGTGTCACTCACAAAAAGGTGAAAGCAGAAGTTCAAAGCTGTCTCCTATCAACGCTGCTTCCATGCAAGCATGTGCTGTGGAGCCATTTCAAGGCAAGATCCACAGTCACCTGGAAGGACGGAATCCACCATAGCAAAAAAACGAAGTCCTGGGGCCTGACAACACATCTGAGAAAAGTTGCATGAGAAAAGTGCTAAGCAAGGCCAGTGGGCTGGAATTTGTCCAGGCAGGTTTCTTCTGGTTAGCTCTACCTGAGTGTCGTATGGTTATGTGGAGCCAGGAGCAAAACAGAGCTAATAGCCAATGATGGAAATGGGGTCAGGATGCTAATAGTAACTTTCAGTCTAGTTTGTGCTTGCAGTGATAATGTACTGAAGTTGTCCAAGTATCACTGACCTCTTCTTCAGGCTCAGCAGACATGCTGTCTGTGGTACATATTTGGAGTTTGCAGGTTTGAGAGCTTCCTGTGCCAGAGGCGTGCTTTAGACCCCACCTTCAATAGCAAGCTCAGCAAGGCAGAAATGAACAATACACTTTGAGAAGCCTTTCAGCAACTTCATGTCATCTTGGTCTAACCCAGTTCCCAAGCAGACATCACCAATTAATTGTGGTAATGCTGCTAAGGTGCATTATTCAGTCCTGACTTACTTTCTTCCCAAGCACAGTTGTATTGGTAAGTTGAAAAATTCTGTCCTGTGCACTGGTATCAGCTGGAGAAGTTTGTGCTCCTAGTTCCCAGCCATAAGGCCATGCAGATCCAAGGGTCAAACTGGGCAGCTGCTATTGCAGAAGGGATCTGGCTCCCTCATCCTCTACCTACTACTTGACAGTGCTGACCAGGCGCACAGGCTCAGCCCCAGTGGGTCTGATTCACCACCTGCTGTTCCTGCCATCAGCTGCCAGCTGCCCCCCAGCACACCTCTGTACAGCTGATTGCTGGTAACTGCGTGTACTGAGCCAGCTGAGGAGCAAAGGGAGGCAGCTCAGTTGCTGTTATTACAGTAAAGGAGACAGCAGATGCACTGTCAGGCAATTTGTCACCAGTTTTCAGCAGGAAACCTTCATGTACTTTGTATGTAGCAACTTTCCTCTCTAACTTTTGCTGCCTACAAAGAAAATTAAAAAATACATGACTATTTTAGAAGAGTTAGTTCAAATAGTAAGAATGAAATATGTTGTTAAAGGGATCTTTTAGTCAAAAGACCTTTTAATTGTGTTATGCCTCAGGAGGAGGATTTTCATGATGTTGGAAGAATATATAAAACAACTATCCTTTGAGGGTGAAATCTGGCAGTTCTGACAGTTTAGCTTCCCAGTGGTCTCCTAAAATAATAGGAAAGCTAATAATCATAATACTTAATAATAGCAAGTATAAATATCCCATGGTACTAGACATTAATGAGATCTTTTCCCAAATACTGCATGCAGTGTTCCTGAAAGGCAGACTCGGACGACACAGGTGCAGTAGGAAAAGCTGAGCAAAGCAGGGGAACTGAGAGCTTGTCTGGGACAATGAGAACTTGGCTGGCTCACCGCTAGTGAGAAAGTATCCCAGAGTGGATACCAGTGCTTTCTATAAATAAAGCAAGGGCATAACATCAGGGAGAATGAAAAGCCAGTTAAGCTAAAGGACAGAATTGGCAGCAAAAGAAATAAAGGGCCATGAGTCAATTAGAAGAAAGCTTGTAATCAGTGGAAAGAGGTCTTGAACAATATATTACTGGGTGTAATGGGAGCTGGGGCTGCAGCCATGTTGGACACCATCCTTTTGCATACTGTCACTGCAAGTTACAGGCTCTTCAAAGCCCTCTAATTCTGAAGGTGCCTAAATTACTTAGCAGTCTCCTATAGGCATTGAGACCCTCCTGGAAGCTGCAGGCTCTGCATCACCACATGCCCAGCACTGCTCAGACTGAGCAGCTTCATTCTTTTCTTGTCTCTGAGACCGATTAAAAGTGGCTGATCACCAACTGAAGTCCTGGGAGTTAAACCTGGAGAGCTTCTCACCATGGTCAAAAGGCACTGGATTTTAATCATGGCTAGAGGAGGGGGATACAGCATTCCATCATCCACATCTTTTGCACAGATGCTTTATTGATAAACAGGTTAGATAACAGAGGATAATCTCCCCTCACTGCAGAAAGAACCTGTGCTCCCAGATTTTGAGTCTCCTTTTGCTTTAAATCAGCATTTATCTTGTCTAGCCAAGCAGTTCTTGTAGCCCCTTATTATGTTTCATCCAGATCTCCTCACTCTTTTTGACGTGTCTCATATTCTAAATGACGATTGTACGTAATGTTTACTAACAACAGCAGGGGACAAGACTTAAAAGTTGCAATGAATCCCTTTTAGTACCTTGCTCCTATTGCAAATACTGTACTATTGTGCGAATTTATTTTACTAACAGAATAGATGGAATGACAGAGATACATGAAGTCAGATGAGACCATGTACAGACAGAGGCATCCCTGTGTTACACAGTCTGATATTGTGGCAGGGGGACCTTAGTCCTTACCTGACTCTCAATTTTTCACCTCTTACCAGTTTATTTTTGTTTGCCTCTGTCATTTCATTCCACTCTACCTCTGCTTTGTATTTTGTCTGCCTCATTTCCACTTCCCACTATTAGTCTTAAAAAAAATTACAAAAATTAAAAGTTTTATTTCCTTTCTGACACAAAAAA
>VYZS01040951.1:336-12085 GCA_013400695.1 Neodrepanis coruscans | reverse complement strand
CACCAGTACAGGCTGGGGGCTGACCTGGAAAGCAGCTCTTTGGAGAAGGACCTGGGGGTGTCCTGGTGGACAACAAGCTGTCCATGAGCCAGCAGTGAGGCCAATGCTGTCCTGTTGTGCACTAGGAAGAGCTTTGCCAGCAGGTCTTAGAGGCCCTCTGCTCAGTCCAGGTGAGGCCTCACCTGGAGTTCTGGGCTCCTCAGTACGCGAGAGACATGGAACACCTGGTGAAGGTCCAGCTGAGGGCAACAAAGATGACTAAGAGACTGGAGTAAAGGCTGAGAGATTGGGAGCTGCTCAGCCTTGAAAAGAGAGAACTGAGAGGGGACCTCATCAATGTCTGTAAGTATCTGAAGGTGGGGTGTGAAGGGGATGGAGCCAAGGTTCTGTTCACTCATGCCAAGAGACAATGGGCGAGAACTGATGCACAGGAAGTTCCACCTAAATATGAGGAAGAGCTTCTTTACTGTTGGGTGACCCAGCACTGGAACAGGTTGCACAGAGAGGTTGTGGAATCCGCCTCACTGGAAATACTGAATAAATGTCTGGATGCAGTCCTGTGAATTCAGCTCTAGAATATAACCCTGCTTGAGCAGGGAGCTTGGACCAGATTGCCCCTCTGTGGTCCCTTCCGACCTTACCCATTCTGGGATTCTGTGGAAATAAGAATTGAGAGTTACTAGAGAACATCTCTCAGAAATTGCATGTTTTGCCTTGATGGGTAAATGCACCTCATGTGGATGGTGCTGTTGTGATTATGCCTAGCATGAGTTGTGGAAAAGGAGATTTTAAACTTGCAGGTATGTGTGAACCCCTCAGCTTTATATACTTGACAAATACTTTGAAACTTTACGTAGCACACTGGCTCCAAGTACTACAACCCTTTTACGCAACCAAGAAATAGTCTACTTTTATCATTGGTTTGGTTTAGGAAGAAGAGATCTACAAAATTGTAAACCATGACACTTGAAGATTTTGAAGGAGGTTCAAGTGTGTATTTTGGTACCTGTATACCTATCTCTTTTAGGTAGGATAAGATTTTTTTGTTTCCTGCCAAAGATACTTAGCCAAGATTTCTACTGCAGAGAAATCAACCAAATGCAATGCTTGCTGCAGGAATAAAATACTCTTCCTTTGACATGATACCGCTCTCTAGTCTTTTTGGCAATATTACAGTTGTATCAAGCTGAGAAAGGACAAAACTAGATTTATTCAGGTTTTTTTATAAAGGAGAAAAAAAAGATTCTTTCCCAGAATCATATGAACGTTACACTCTGTATACAGCTGACCCTTCTGCGTGGATCTGAAAGGGAAGCTGTCCTCATCCCTGAGGAAAAAACAATAATTTAGTGTCAGCCTTGTTACTGCAAATACAGTTAAAGAATAATAATCCCTGGAGGAGCAAATGATGCTCCTGTCCAGTGTTATTTTTTGGAAGTAAAGCTTTCTGAAGGAAACCTAATGTACAGAGAATGAGTTTTAAGCACAATCTCTGCAGTTGACTGTTTTTATTTCTGATCTCATTAGAAAACACTTGAAACAGTAAATTTACTCTGGGTGCTGTTATGGAAGAACCAGCCACACAGCAGATTTCTTCTTTGTCGTACCCCAGTGGATGCCGACTAAACACAATTTCTCCGGTCGAATGTTTTGGACAGCTCTTCCTTTCTGCTGCCTTGCCAGCATCTTTTCTTTTAAACATCGTTGTTCTTGTGGTCTAAGAATAATTGGAGCTTTCCTTTTTTTTTTCTCTGGCATTTGTGTTCTGCAGTTCCTCTGTGTATGCAGCTGGGAAGGGAGATTATAGACCTGGCGTGCTTTTGAGTTGGCTGGCCCACAGCTCCACAAGCTTCCCACTCCCAAGCTTTCCAAGAGAAGAAAACGGGCCCTTCCAGTGTACTAGGCATCAGCTGTTTGCAGTTTTGAACTGAAACTGCCATGTGCTCTGCTCAAACTTTGGTGCTTGTTACTTGCAAACTCATACTTTAGTCTTATCGCCTTCATTTCAGCTCTTATCTGTGGCAGTGGAGAGGAGACCAGTTTTCAGGCTCAGCACTAAGTATTGGCCACTAAACAGCTTTTGTCTAATTTTTGGGGGTAAAATTGCACCATTTGGATGGCACCACTCTGTTGTGTGTGATAACTGGAGTCTTGGGGTGCTGCAGTGGGTGGCACTCCATGGTTTAAATAAATGCTCTGCTCAGATTAGCTGTCCTCCCTGTGCTATGATCTGGTGTAACCACCCTGTAGCTGCCGTGGTGAAGGCCTCGTCCTTATGGCGTTGTTCCCGAGTGTAAATGCTATTGCTCCTTTCTTGCAAGTCTCAAATTCTGGGCACAGGTGTATTTCTGGGGAAAATACATCCTCAGTGACTCATATGATGTGTATCAGAGAGTAAAGAGGCTGTGTGTGCCACCCCCAAGCTCTGGAATGTTTCTACTCTTCTTCAGTACCAGTCTCTGTGCGTGATGTTGATTTGGTTCTTTAAATTTCACGTAAAAAGTAAATTATGGGAATGTCGCTCCTAAAGAAGAATGTCTGTTCCTGTCCATGTCTTCTCTGGCTTGTAAACCATTTTGCCAGAAATGCTACGTATTTCTATGTAGTTTTATTATGTTTGGAGCAGATCTGGAGAGGCAAACCCCGAAGTGGCTTGTTGCACATGGACTTGAGGCATTTGCACAGGAATGCTCCATTCTGGATATTCTGGCTGCTTTATTCTTCCTTATAAGACCAATGCCAGCATGTCTTCAGCAGCAGGAATATGATAATTCTTTAGATTGCTGCTTCGCTAGAAAGATAGTAATTCTCTTTTTCTCTGGGTTTTCTAAGCTTAGTGTTGTCTTTCTGTCCTTAAAAACACAGACCTATGAAATAATTAATAAGGAGTTGCCTATGCAGTCACCAAGAGTTTATGGATAGTTGTGGCATTTCAAAAGTATGTCAGTGTGGAAGCTCACTGAGATGTTCCCTGGCTGTTCCAGGCAAGTCCTGCTTGAGGCAGGAGCCGTCCTTGAGGGTTCCCTTCCTGGCTGTGGTGGTGGGGTTGCTTGTTTCTCAAAATTTTGTGAAATACTGCTGTGAAGAAGTTGCTCTTATCAAAACAGAGAGTGAGCTCTGAATTACCAGGCTGTTTGCTCTGGCTTACCCTTTTGGTTGGTTGTTGTTTTTTCACCCCTTCTCCCAAGCCCAGTATAATGTGTGATGGCTGATAAATAAAAGCAGCTCACTATCTGGGGGCAGTGGAGCAAAGACTAAAGCAGTCTCAGTATATATTCATGATATCAGTTTGCATTTGAATTTTGTAATGAACTGATATCATATGAGATATTTAAACTTGCTGCTCTGGATCTGGCCAGTGATCTGCTTTCCCCCACACTAGTGACCCTTTCCAGCTAGTCTCATCCTTGTTACATTACTGTGGTGATACAAAGGTATCTGGACAAGATTACCTCTTCTGTGAAGGGTACAATACAAGCAGCTATACCTGGTGAGCAAATCTAGCCAGGTATAAGCTGACCCTGTCTCTCCCATCTCTGCAACATTGCATACCCTGTTTGACACAGCTATAGCAGTATAAAGTGGGCCTTTGTGGGGTCATAAGGCACAGTGGCAAAGTCACCTAGTTACTGCAGGGGGGTTAAAAATTACAAGACTGTGGTAGTGGTAGAATCGAGCTTTCCAGGTGCTGTATTCAACAGCAAATTCCTGAGTGCATGGTAGGCTGGTAATAAGTTAAAGAGATGTGATGAACATGCTTATTGAGGCTGCCCTTTTATGTGAGTGGTCTTGAGCTCTCAAGGCCTTGCTTAACCTGCAGCCTTGCCTTGGCTGCTCTGCTCAGTCATGTTTCTGTTTCACAGCTACACCTTCATGCAAGACCCTTTATTTTCCTTATGAAAAGCATTTCTTGTACCTGTCTCATATATGGAACAGTGTTTTTGCTGTCAGTTATGTTCCATGTACTGGTACGATTAGAAGTGGTTGAGGACAGTTCTTGGGATGGATCCTGGGACCTAAGTTTGTGCAACAGGAGTTGAAGAAATTAAGGAGGTGTATTTATCTACTTTGTAGTAGTCTTTAGTGAACTGTAGCAGTCTGCTACCCCCTGCAGGCTCTTTCCCTGGGGCCCTGTGTTCTCAGCTCATGCTTGAGCCTTGTCCAGAAGCCAATACAAGGGGTCAGAGGTGTCCAATAATTAAGGTGAGGAGTTAAAGGCACCTGGTGACTGTGGTAGCAAAGTGGGATATAGGAGAGATGTGCCCTGTCCTTGTTTGTGCTATATGGGGTTCCCTTGTTAGAGATGGCAAATTCCTTTTGATCCTAAGGTCTCCAGAGGAGTATTTCTGCATATTGTCCCCTTCCTCACCATTCAGGGTGTATCATGGATGTCCCCATCCTCAGTAGCAGGGAAAGCTTCTGCTGCAGGGTGACATCTGTATGTCTTTTATGGCTTTGTTTCTTGCGGGTAACAACATACACTGCAAACTGACTAGAGCAGAGAAGTGGCCTCTATGGTCATGGGACTCTGAAGCACAATCCCAAGTCAGAGCTAGCCTGGCAAGAGCATCTGTCTGGCCTGATCTGTGGCCTGGCCAATCTCTTCATTTAATGAAGACAAAGAAGCAACTGAGCTGCTTATTTTATCCTGGCTCACTATATTCCTGCATTGCGTGATTTCACACGTGCCCATTGTGTCAAAGTGATGTTTGAACATTGGCCAAACGACGGGCCAGTGTCCAGGCTTGGAAAGTAGTATGTGTGCACATCCAGCTCATCCCATGGGCTGGAAACACATCCATCATGCGAAGGGGCACATGAAACGTATCCAGTTGCTGGGTGGAGGGAGGTGTTGCAGTATAAAACTGATGTCCCCATAACCAGCTATGTGACCCCTGATCAGCATTGGTGTAATTAAACACAGTGTGGGAGTGCACTGCTGAAACACGTGAGCTTAAGTAATGTGGGCGTTCTAAGTGTGCAATTTCCTAGCTTTAAAGTAATTGCCTTTATCATCTTTAGTATCCTTACTGCTGTTTTTAAGGTTATGGACTCTACATTCAGCACTCTGCCATCTTTGAAGCAGCTTATAATGCTTGAGAGTGAAATGCTATTTCAGGGCCCAGGCTAGAGATGCTTTCTGTATGTGGCAGCTGCTTGACTGTGTCCTGGCTAGAAGAATGATGATTTAATGTCATGGGAAGGAAAGTTCACTGACGTCATGAGGAGTTTCCTAACACTTCTCTTACGCTAACATAAACATCTTGCAAGAGAAGTGGCAGAGGATGTCGCTTTGGAGACATTTCAGCTAGACTGAATAAAGGGCCAGAGATGTCCACTAGGAAAGATTACTGAACTGAAATTGGCCAGACTGACTGATAGGTCTTTTGCATGGTAAATTGAAGAATGCACCAGAGATGATATTTATGACATGTTCCTGCGTATTCAATTTGAGGTGTCAAAATCCAGAAGCTGGGAGGCTTTGGACCAAAGCATCCTCTGCAGAGCAGTGGTAATAACTAAAATGTAGCTGCAGAAAACTTTCTTTGTATTGCATAAACCAAAAAAATGCTATCAGAAAATCTGCTGCATGTTGGGAAAGAGAAAGTGGTTGTCCTGAAGATGGCAGTGATGCTCTTCTCAAATAAGCCATATTTACTGGCTGAGCGCCGCTGCTCTTTGAGAGTGACTGTCATACCCACAAACTCTCCCTTCTATAAATTACTGCAATATTATTTTTCCCTTCAAAGACTCAGTGATCCATTGCTCCCTTTATTTCTTCCCTCATTTTGACACATTAACACAACTTGCTTCATGCTCTGGGTTTGCAAATGAGGAGCAATAGATGCAGCGGTGTAATTGAATGTCTGCTCTAAAGGAGGGAATGTGTTTCAAAACTGAACTGCCCTGAACTCCAGAGTTGTGCCTCTTCTGATCTGCGAGTCTCTGAAGGATTTTGAAATATGCTATTAATCAAAAGCTAATTAAACATTTTAATTAGTTTTTACAGAGTGAGTTTGGTTTTGGAAGGCTCTGTCTAGGTCTTTGTCATGGGAAGCTCTTGCTCAGAGAGCAGAGCAGGTAGAACAGAGCCAGGAGAGTTTCAATTGGTTACTTTGCTGAAGGACCTTCAGCCTCGTGGGACTCATCATCTTCAGTGTCTCTTCCCCCTTACCTCTAGCAGAGAGTTGTCTCTCATCAAAGTGAGGCTTTGGGAATGATGATGTTTGCAGGGATGGCATCAATTGCTTTCATCCAGCTGCATGGTGCTCCATGCTTGGTGAGCTCACAGTCCCTCCCATGCTTTGGACTCAAATTTACTTTTTGGGTCTGAGCCCTGGTCTCTGCAGCCCCAAAAAGCTCCCAAACACAGGGATGGCTCATCTGGGGCTTGGATCTGGAAACTCTTAAAAGACACATCTGATGAGAGGCCGAGCCCACCCCATCTGCTATAGAGGTAGATTTCTTCTTGAATCTAGAGGAGCTAGAGATCAGATCATGGGAAATTTCTGTGGTCTGAACCTAGACCAGCATTTTCAGCTATGAAGTGCTCAGTACTTCTTTGTGAACAACTCTCTCTCATCACACTTGCATCCCTACTGTTACTGCTGTAAAGTTACAATTAAACCTTTACTGCAAGTAAGAAAGGAGCTGACACTGGGTGCTGTAGGGATTTCTTCAGTCTGCTACATCTCCCTTCCACCCCTGGGCTGTGGCTTTGGTGCATTCTTCTTTCCTGAAACTGTTGTATTTGTTTGGATTTTTTTTTTAGTGTGTGTGTGTGTTTTGTTGTTGTTTGTTGTTGGTTTTGGTTTTTTTTTTTTTAAACTGTGAATAAAACAGATGCAGCTTGAGACTACATCCAATCCAGAGAAATTTCTGAAGTCTTATTAGCCTGAGGCTAGGAATATCCCACACTTGATTTCTCCTGTAAAGGAAGAGTTTGGCTCTCTGAATCTTCACTTTATTTTGGGGTTGAGCAAGCAGCCAAGGCTGCACTGAGACATCCAGAGAGCAACTCCGAGGGACTGTGTAAGGGGATTGGAATTTGGTCAGTCTGCACCGCTTCCTCTTCAGCAAGGCATTGGAGATGGAGGAGGGCTGCCTGGAGCTGAGCACTGGTCTGGGTTTTGGGGACATGCTGGAGGAGTGGCAGTGGGCAGCCCTGCTTCAGATGTAGCCTGATGCTTTGATTAAACAAGCAAGGTGTGAGCATCAAGGAGCAGGGCTGTGGACAGCAAACCATGCCTGTGTGACTAAGTCAGATTTGGGACAACCTTTTTAAGGAGACTTTTTTGCAAGGATAACATATATGCTGATAGGCACAGTATGGGCTGTAAATGGGTAACGCAGACAGATTTGTATTGTAGGAGTTTCCAGAGATGCTAATCGAATTGTGTTTCTTCTTCAGGAGTGATTCAGCAGTCCTGTCACCTCTTTTAATCAACAGCCTGTTGCTAGAGATGCCCGTTTCTCATCAAGCAAGCAACATCAGTGCTTGCTGAGCCTCAGGTTTCAAGGACAAGTTTTGGATTCGGGCCAAGAGAAAAGCCTCATAATTCTTCAGTAGCATCAGTGGAACATCAAATCCAGCATAAATGCTTCCCACCCCATCAGTATCTATTAACACTGCTGACCAAAAGGTGCCATCTTGCAGAGGAGGAATGTTTTGTGAAGATGCACAAAAATAGTTTGAATTTTTTGTGAGGAGGCTTGCACGGTGTACAGCAACACCAAATGGGCTGCCCAGAATTGATGTTGCTAGACTTGCCAAGTCCTATAGGAATCACTCTCTTCAAAGCTTTTTATTTTGCAATCTGCATACAGTCAACTTGTTAGGTGAACTCAGTCCCAGCACAAGGGCTGCAATTATTGTGTATTGTATGGTCTGTGCCAAAGACCATTGCTTCCAGCATTTCAGCTTGTGAGTGGGTGTGCACACTTTCCTTCACCCCTATTAAATCTGTGTATTGTCTTAATATCTTATCTTGATTTTAGGCAACAGGCTGCGACCACTGGTTTGGAGATGGTGGCTTTTCATGGTGGCGTCATCAAGATTTGTGAGTGCTGCCATTGCATCCCTTTCTCTGTTGGTCATGGTACTGCCTGGAATGCTTTGTTTTCCATGCTTTGATCAGCTCCGTGGGCTTTGCACATCCTAGAGAAATATATCCACTCTTCCTTCAGTCCAGCCGTGGCTCATCAGGGCCTCAAAAGGAGCCCAAACAGGTACATATATCTGAACATCCCTACTGAGTCTCACCTCTTCCCTGTATCAGCACAGGCTGAACTGCATAGCTGGGGCATTTCTATACCTGCTTCTTGCAGAAAGAACAGGCTCGCCCTTGGTGAGACTATGGCTGTAGGGTCAATCTGGCTCAGCTTGCAGCATTTGGAGGGCTCTCACTAGTCCAAAATGGTGGTGTGTTTCACTGGACTGGCACTGGCTGCTACAGGACGTCTGTTCTGGCTCCTGGGTTGGAAAGGACCTTAAAGAACATCTAATTCAACCCCATTGCCATGAGCATGGACACCGCTCCCTAGAACAGGTTGCTAAGAGCCCCATCCGGCCTGGTNAAATTTAGATTGAGTCTGGAATTGGTTTTAGAGTCAAAAATTAAAAGAACATGACCCCACAAAGCAGCTACTGCTCCTCACTCGGTGCTGGAAGTTGGGGAATCAAAAATGAAGGTCTGGTTTTAGACAGCATTCAACACCCTGAACTAAAGAGCTTAACCTGTTCAGTTTAACAGAAAGAACATTACAGTAATTAGATTACAGCTTACAGACACCTATAAGGAGAGCACAAGTGGGCTGGTTTCAGGTCTCTCTGGCCTGACACAGTCCAGTGACTGCACACTGGAGCTCTGTAGAGGAAGAACAGGGTAAATGTGACCAGCCAAGATAACTCAGCATGGAACAGTTTCCTGAAAGCCATAAGGATCCTCCCACCCCTCCCAGATTTGTAATCCAGAGTTTTTTCCTGCAAGAGCTGCTGCAGGTGGGCAGGAACATGCTGAGCAGTGCTGCAGTTTATGGGATGGAGAAGGTCAGACTGGAAAATTTCAGTGATTTCCTCTGGGTTTGGATTCCTTGAGTGCAGACTTGCACTCTACAGTGAGTAAAGCCTCTGAAATGCAAACCAGGATACCTGAGATAGCACAGGAAAAGTAATAAACCAAGTGATTACAGGAAGTTAAAAACACAGTGTCAAGTGCCATTTATTGCAGAGATAGGCATTTAACAACCCACATCCTGAATGGATGACTGACTTGGATCAGCCTTGTACAAGATGTGATAAATCACATCCTTGGCCAGGAGGTGAGTTACCATCACCACAGAGAAATTGTGTGTTTGAATCAGCCACAAACATTTGAGGTACTGAGCAATCAATTGAAAAGACACTGAAATCCAAGGAATAACCAAATCACAGACTCATTTAGGTGGGAAGAGACCTTAAACATCATGTCATTCCAAACCCCATTGCCATGAGCATGGACACCGCTCCCTAGAACAGGTTGCTAAGAGCCCCATCCGGCCTGGTCTTGAACACCTCCAGGGATGGGAAGTCCACAAGCTCTCTGGGCACCTCTCTGCATTCCTGTGGCATTTCTCATCTTATACTTTCTCCAGGGGATTGGTACACCTGAGCCCTCAATATCCAAAAAATCACTAGATGATGGGGACAAAAGATTGGGGGTTACCATTTATTGGGCAGGAAATGAAAATGTTCCTGTATTGAGGTGGTGGTTCTGAGGACCGTGATCAACCTTCACAGAGGTAAGGAGGAACTTTTGGCCCTCTTCTGAATAACACCAAAACCCAGCCACTTCCACAGTAAACCACTCCACACATTCCTGCCTTGGCAGACTGAAAGAAGAAGGGGCAGTAACCTGGGCATACATAGTGATTGATGTATGTTGTGAGACATTTGTATTGAGGGATGCAACCAAGGTTGGAGAGCTATTGCTTAGGCCATTACAGAATGGATGGTGAAAATGTGTTTCAAAAAAGGAAACAATGAATAGATCAAACACCGTATGGGGGAAGGAGAAGTAAAGCAGTCTGCACATAATAACTAAACTTTCATGAATTTAATAGATCGTATTGTATATCAATGAGTACCATGGTCTTCACTTACTTGCTTTATGCAGTTTACCTGTAAAAGTGTTTGAGCTCAAGTATCTTGCAATGGGAAGCTGTTTTCTCATTNCATGGTTGGGATCTTGCCAAGGCTTTGTTATCTTACAGCTTCATCCCATTTTCCTGCTGCATGATGATCTAAGGATGGGTAGAGCAGTGATCTGTAGAATGACCAAAAAAAGAATGGTAAGAGCTTGGGGAAATTACTGGAAAACAAAAAACTTTTTCTCTATATAGTTTTTCCATTTCATGTAACATGCTGCAGCAGGAGCACAAAAGCACACCAATACATTTTGGGATTGTTTTCCACCCTGATAATTCTGTGTTGGTAGCAATCCCAAAGCATGTTGCCCAGAGCTGGCCCCTCCTGATGGAAGCTGCAATGTGCTGCTAGTTAAGAGTCACCTCAGGTGCTGGTGTCCCAAGACCTTGGCTGGACCAGCCCCCTCGTCATCCTTCTCATACACTGAGGGTGGTGCTTGAGGGCAGAGCTGCAAGTATTGCCTTGGATACAGCAGACAAGGGGACCACTGATGACCCAAGCACAGACATATTTGGGTACATGGAGTTTTGGAGAGTCTGGGCATAGCGTGCTCTGGAACCTATGCTGTCTGAGGGAGGTAAGTCATTCCAGCATGAAGGCAGATATGGCCCTGGTGGATGACATAGCCACCTTTGACATAGAGGGGAAGCAGAGTCAGATATGGATGTCAGCTTCATGGAGATGCACCATGGGCTGGACACATCCAGTGTTCCTGGGGATGTGGGATTTATCTGCATGCATGCATCTAAACCTTCTTTTTCAGGTTGACTCAATAGCTAAATGTGGTCCTTGTGCTGATACATGGTACTAAAAAAGCCCATGGCCATGTCTGGATTTCCTGTGAGCCACTGTTACATAAGAGGGCAGCCTCGTTACAGCCTCAAGGTATGAAGTGATGGTTGTTCACTGCAGCAGCCAACTTGTTAGACCACGGATCTCTTTTGAGACACCTTGGTCTCTGGGATTACTCCTTTGGGGGCTGGACTCGTGTCTCTGCCAGGCATGATAATACTGGAATGAAAACAAGGCACTGGATTCTGGTGGTGTGATAACCTTGTCACAGACTACCTGTTTGGAGTTAGTGATGGAAGAGATTCTGCTGATAAACTATCTGCCATAATGTTATCAGGATGTATCTCAGAGTTAAAAGGTGGTTTGATGTAGTGGAGTTTGGTTTCCTTCCCACTCTTATCACAGTGATAAGACAGTGATGTTTAACTGGGATAAATACTCTGCTGTATTGTGGAGTCCAGCTTTTTTTTTTTTAATCTCATTTGCATTAATAGCAAGCATTATTATAAATGTATTACTATGTTCAAGAGGGAATTGTGAAACTGGCAGTCGAGGGTCTCTCAGTCTCTCTTGTAAGAGCAAGGCAGCTTCTGCTCAGGCTGAATGAAAATTTAATCATGAATCCATCCTCTCCCGTACTTCCCTCCATGGTCAAAGCTGCTGAATAGAAAGGAAAGCAAATTTAAACTGCCTTTGGAAGTTGAATGAGAATTCAGCAAAAAATCTATTCAGTATAGAGACAACATTGCATAAATTGCAGATTTATAGGTA
>VYZS01040950.1:13468-37202 GCA_013400695.1 Neodrepanis coruscans | reverse complement strand
TTCCTGAATCCTTCCACTGCCTGGAGTTTTAGGGGAACCAGCAATATCTTCCTTTACAGACATCCTTGTGCTCCATCAGAGATGGGGCTCATGGCCAAGATCCTTGGAGTGAAATGGAGAGCATAGAAAAGTGACAGCAACAACACAGGGCATTAACAAGACTTTACAATGTTAACACCTATTTAGAAGGAAACCCAGCCGGAAATGAGGGCATCCTGACCAAACTGTGTGCATTATCTCCACAGGGTAATCTGTTGTCCGCAGCCCAGCGGCACTTGTTCTCCTATGCCAAGTCCCACCAAGGAACATCCTTTGTGAGCAATGCAGAGCTTGGATGTCTGCCCACCGGGCACTACCTGTACCATCTGACTCATCCTGCAGCTGATCCTGCTGGCAAGCTTGCTGTTTCGTTTCACCCCTCTTCTGGGGGATTTCTGTGGGGCAGAGATGAGTGTTTTGCTTTGCTGCTTTGTGGAAGGCATCTGTAACTGAAACGAAGCTGTTTTCTGTGTTTGCCTAACCCCACCCCGCCCCCTCCCCAAACCAGTCTCTTTGATAATGTAAATGAAATGCAAAGCCTTGTGCACGTGTCCTGTGTTTCCTACCAGATCTCAGTTCTGTATGACTACTGTCCCCCAGTCCATGAGACAGGACCTTGGCCACCAAGGCCAGGCTTCAGTACAGAAATTAATCAAGGATCGTCAAGTCCAACTCTTAAGTGAATGTCCCATATGGGGACCAAACCCATGACCTTGCTATAGATCAAAATTAAACATTATCTCCATTATGCTGGTTTAATAGATGAGGATGATAGTGACTAAATGGAGACCCTCTCTGCAGTGTGCTGATCACAAAAAGAGATAAGCCCTCTGCCTGCTTGTTGAACAGTGAGTTTGTGTATTTACCAAAAGAGGTCAGCTTCTCTTTGGCCCATGCTATGAGGGCTTGAGGAGTAGTGTGGCCTCTGCTATGTACCTGTAGATCTTGTGTAATTAAAAAAAAAAAATCAAACCCCAAACCCCCTCAATCTCACCCTAAATTTTGCTTGCCTATCGTTCTTTTTTGTCAGATGGTTGGCGGAGACCATCTGATGGTCTGGAGAAAGGCAAATGGTACTTTAACAGCTAAGCAGAATAGTATCTTCTGTATATTTTCACCTCCTCTGCGGAGGAGAAGGTGCCAGGCTAAAGAAAAGATATATTATTTTTTTGCTCAGTTTTCCTATTCACTGTAATCTCCTCTGAGACTTTGGGGAATCAACAAGTTGAAAAGATATGACTGTACCATGTAGGGCAATGGGACTGGGAAATGACTTACCAAGGAGGATAACTCGAGACTTGTGGTCCCACCGTTGTTCCTCAGTCTTCTCCCTATATTCATCTATTGGGGATGAAACATGTAATTTGTAGTCCAGAAGACATTTTGTTCCCTTGGCTTTTGATGATGTCCTGGGGCCTGTCCAAAGCCAGCAAGATCTCAGATACAAGCCATCAGCCATGCATTCTGAGAAGGTGGGTGGAGCTCATAAATGTCTGGAATGGCGCAGGTAGGAACATCAGAGGGTATTTGTACAGTGTTTGACATATGGTGTTTGATTTAGGAGTGGCTCCTGAACTGCAGAGTCACCAGCCCAGCTGCAATTCCTGAGTAGATCTGAAGCAAACTGCTGATGGTTTTGCTTTTCAGTAAAATTTCCACAAATTGTGCAGGCTGGCCACGGGTCACCAGAGAAACCCAGCATTTGCAGGAATCATAGTAGATCTTAGGTTGGAACAGACCCATAAGAATCAACAAATCCAACTTCTGGCCCCACACAGAACAACCTCAAAAATCACTCCATGTCCCTGAGAGCATTGTCCAAATTCTTCCTGAAATGAGACAGGCTTGGTGCAGTGACCACTTCACCAGGGAGTCTGTTCCAGTGCCCAACCACTCTCTGGGTGAAAAACTTTTTCCTAATATCCAACCTAAACCTCTCCTGACACAACTTCAGGCCATTCCCTTGGGTTCTGTCACTGGTCACCACACAGAAGAGATCAGTGTCTGCCCCTCTGCCTCCCCTCATGAGGAAGCTGTACAACATGATGAGGTCTCTCTTCTGCCTCCTCTTCTCCAGGCTGAACAAACCAAGTCATCTCAGCTACTTCTCATATGGCTTCTCCTCAAGGCCCTTCATCAGCTTCATAGCACTCCTTCGGACACTCTCTAATAGTTTTATGTCCTTCTAATATTGTGGATTCAGCATATGTGCTTCAAAAAACAAAACAACTTATTGGTTTGTTTTTTTTTTTCTGTGACTTTTGCAAAAGACCTGGATTGTCTTGGTGTTTCCCCTGTCAAACTTGAGGACAGAGATTGGGATGCCCTGCCAAATCCCAGCTGGAGTGAATACTGTCCACATGGGAGTTCAGAAGAGCTGCACCAAGTTTGCTGCCTCTCCTCTTTACTAACCCATCCGCTTCTGTTTAAAATAACTTGGCTTATTTCCTACCTTTTCACAGAGATGCTCTGGAGCAGATGGGTTCTGGGACTCACATGCTTTAGGTGCCCCTTCTGTTGATTTATCTTCACTCCCAGCAGTGATAATGCTGGCAGCTGTAATACAACATGGAGGGTGAAGATCAGCTATGGATTGTCACCTCAATGCTCCAGGAAAATGGACCAGAGCAAAGTCTTTATCCCCTCAAGAAACTTAGACACAAGAGAAGAGGGAACATGAAGAGAATGGTAAACAGAAGATGCTCCATGCTCCTCTCAGGTGTTTCCCCATGTCTGAACTTCTTATTTCCCTTCCTCTTTTGAGCATGGAATTCTTTTTTTTTTCCATTTAGATTTAGTGTATTCACTTGTACTGTGGCATAAACTCCAAATCTGACTGTTGTTGTCCTAATGCTCTTAAACAGAAGTTGCCAATTCAATGTATTAAGAGAATAAATCTTTTAGAAATACTTTTATAAATAGTACTATTTTCCAAACTGATCCATAAAACCATAGAATCATAGAATGGCTTGGGTTGGGAAGGATCTTAGAGATTATCTAATTCCAACCCCCGAGCCATGGGCACAGATGTCACCCACTGAATCAGACTAATCAGAGTCCCCTTCCAACTGGGTCTTGAATGCTTCCAGAGATGGGGCAGCCACAGCTTCTCTGGGAAACCTGTGCCAGTGCCTCATTACCCTCTGAGTAAATGTATGTACCAGCACAGAGATATCCCAGTTCATTATTATGTAAATATTTATATATACACATATATATATATTTATATTTATATACTTATATATAAAGTATATATTTATATACTTTTACAAAAAAACACNGCCATCAGCCATGCATTCTGAGAAGGTGGGTGGAGCTCATAAATGTCTGGAATGGCGCAGGTAGGAACATCAGAGGGTATTTGTACAGTGTTTGACATATGGTGTTTGATTTAGGAGTGGCTCCTGAACTGCAGAGTCACCAGCCCAGCTGCAATTCCTGAGTAGATCTGAAGCAAACTGCTGATGGTTTTGCTTTTCAGTAAAATTTCCACAAATTGTGCAGGCTGGCCACGGGTCACCAGAGAAACCCAGCATTTGCAGGAATCATAGTAGATCTTAGGTTGGAACAGACCCATAAGAATCAACAAATCCAACTTCTGGCCCCACACAGAACAACCTCAAAAATCACTCCATGTCCCTGAGAGCATTGTCCAAATTCTTCCTGAAATGAGACAGGCTTGGTGCAGTGACCACTTCACCAGGGAGTCTGTTCCAGTGCCCAACCACTCTCTGGGTGAAAAACTTTTTCCTAATATCCAACCTAAACCTCTCCTGACACAACTTCAGGCCATTCCCTTGGGTTCTGTCACTGGTCACCACACAGAAGAGATCAGTGTCTGCCCCTCTGCCTCCCCTCATGAGGAAGCTGTACAACATGATGAGGTCTCTCTTCTGCCTCCTCTTCTCCAGGCTGAACAAACCAAGTCATCTCAGCTACTTCTCATATGGCTTCTCCTCAAGGCCCTTCATCAGCTTCATAGCACTCCTTCGGACACTCTCTAATAGTTTTATGTCCTTCTAATATTGTGGATTCAGCATATGTGCTTCAAAAAACAAAACAACTTATTGGTTTGTTTTTTTTTTTTCTGTGACTTTTGCAAAAGACCTGGATTGTCTTGGTGTTTCCCCTGTCAAACTTGAGGACAGAGATTGGGATGCCCTGCCAAATCCCAGCTGGAGTGAATACTGTCCACATGGGAGTTCAGAAGAGCTGCACCAAGTTTGCTGCCTCTCCTCTTTACTAACCCATCCGCTTCTGTTTAAAATAACTTGGCTTATTTCCTACCTTTTCACAGAGATGCTCTGGAGCAGATGGGTTCTGGGACTCACATGCTTTAGGTGCCCCTTCTGTTGATTTATCTTCACTCCCAGCAGTGATAATGCTGGCAGCTGTAATACAACATGGAGGGTGAAGATCAGCTATGGATTGTCACCTCAATGCTCCAGGAAAATGGACCAGAGCAAAGTCTTTATCCCCTCAAGAAACTTAGACACAAGAGAAGAGGGAACATGAAGAGAATGGTAAACAGAAGATGCTCCATGCTCCTCTCAGGTGTTTCCCCATGTCTGAACTTCTTATTTCCCTTCCTCTTTTGAGCATGGAATTCTTTTTTTTTTCCATTTAGATTTAGTGTATTCACTTGTACTGTGGCATAAACTCCAAATCTGACTGTTGTTGTCCTAATGCTCTTAAACAGAAGTTGCCAATTCAATGTATTAAGAGAATAAATCTTTTAGAAATACTTTTATAAATAGTACTATTTTCCAAACTGATCCATAAAACCATAGAATCATAGAATGGCTTGGGTTGGGAAGGATCTTAGAGATTATCTAATTCCAACCCCCGAGCCATGGGCACAGATGTCACCCACTGAATCAGACTAGTCAGAGACCCCTTCCAACTGGGTCTTGAATGCTTCCAGAGATGGGGCAGCCACAGCTTCTCTGGGAAACCTGTGCCAGTGCCTCATTACCCTCTGAGTAAATGTATGTACCAGCACAGAGATATCCCAGTTCATTATTATGTAAATATTTATATATACACATATATATATATTTATATTTATATACTTATATATAAAGTATATATTTATATACTTTTACAAAAAAACACATATTTATTTTCCACAAAGCCATTTGCAAGTTATTCTTCCTTGGCAGACCCACAATTCTAAGCATTGATATGATTATTCTTATGATTTCTATTGTGGACACTTGTGCAGGGTCCAGGGACAGGCTCATTCTTTCTTGCGAAGACAGGAAAAGGATAGTCCCTGCCTGAAAGAGCTTACAGTCTTGGAAATATCACTCTTCCATCAAATAAAAAACAATTGTGTGCAGAGGGAAATGTACTTTTGAAATGTCTACAGAAGAAATATGTAAGGGTAGTGGCTATGGCAAGAAGAACAGGCAGGAGGCTTGAAACATCACTGTGCATAAGGAGACAGGAAAGGAATAAAGAACATTTATCTGGTTCTTCTTTGTTCTCCTTGTGGATGCATGATCCATTTGGGCAGGCAACCTCTCCAAGAGGTCTCAGCAGCCTCCCCTTCAAGCATGTGACCTTGGTGATCCTGTTTGATCCCCTCTGCAAACACCCTCAGAGCTCTCCTTCTCTGCTTGAAAGCAAGCAGGTGGTTCCCTAACAGACCATCAGTGCATCAGGTGCAACTTTAAAAGACTCAGAGAATGAAGGGTTTAAGGGATCTAGGCCAACTGGTAAAAAACATGAAGTTCCGCAGAGACCTGGGGTGGAAATTCCGTTCTCCAAAGGGAAAAACCCAGTTAACCACCTTGAGATAGCATAGCAATGGCCAAGACCTCTCCAAGGATATGGGGCATCAGCTACAATGGAGCTCCTTTTTGTGAGAATCTCAGGATGCTGGTTTCCCAAGGCTATGGAGACTTTCATGGTCTTGGCTTTTTACTTCCTCCCTAAGACAAGAATGAAATTAAACCAACCTCAGCCAGCTGTTACCAGCAACGGACTGCTGAGAGCCTTGTTAGAGGTGCCTCCTCCAGTCCTCTCCAAAACCCTCATTCCACTTTTGCTTTTCATGGACTACTCTCCTAACTACTGTTTTACCTTAGTACGGCTTTGACCATGGGGTAGAAGAAGGATGGACAAACTGCTTGAGCAACTGTTTCCACTCAGTGCAGGCAGAGGGCTTTAATGCAGAGTTAGATGCCTGGCCAGCAAAGCTGTGACACCAAACAGGTCAGATGTGTGGTCCTAGTAATCCAGGATACCACCTCTGAAAAAGAGGCACCAAATCCCTGTGGGCAGGCAGTAATATGCCAATGTCTTGGCCTGTGAGAAATTCTCCCTAAGGCCTCTTTTGACATCAGATGAATTTATTAACTTAAATCATACCCTTATTGAAAAGGGGGGGAAAAAAATCCAACTGGGAGTAGTTTCTAAAGCAGGACTGAAAAATACCATCCTAAAGCAAGTCATACAGTTGGTGGGATTAAGAAGTCCCAGGAGAAGCATAAATAGTAAGACTTTTCACATACATGGTGACTTCTAGCCAAAATAAGAGACTTCCAGGCCATTCTTTGTCTCATAATGTGCCAAAAAAAATGGCCAAGATATAAAAAGTAAGGAGTGTTCATCACACTGAAGGACCAGCCATGGTTGGTCTAGCAGTAGAAAAGAGTTGTGGAGAGCTAACAACTATTCCTTTTGCTGAAGTGCTAAGGATCTCTGTTGCGCATGGAAGGTTTGGCCTCAAATGCCATTAGTTACCCTTGACTCTGATTTGGGAAAACTTTTCAGATGAGCTTTTGAACAAAGTAAATCCATTTACTGCTCTTCACCCCTCCTTAGTGAAAAGCTTGTGTGAGCAGAGAGGTGAAGATCCACCAGTTTATCTAGTTCTGCAGTTGTAGAAGTCAAAGCATCGAAGACATGGTGGACATGAACTCTGTCAGCTATATCCAGGATATTTTCTGAAGCACCTATATAAACTAGCCCAAAGAATGGGATTTGCAGGAATCAAAGACCCAGAACATACACATTTTCCAGCTCTTCCAAAAAGCATTGATTTTTCAAACTTTATTCCAAGTCACAAAACCTGGGTTCCCAAGCAGACCTCACTAGTGCATCCAGCAGTATCAATCCTGCTGATCTGGCAAAAGGAAAATTCAAGCCTTTCTATTCAAAGCAGCAGAGATAACTCAGAAGGATAGGTTATTATTGATGACCCTCCAGGATACTTTAGAGATACTTTAGAGCATGGGTTCGATGACAGATTCCACCCAAATGCACAAAGCATTGAAAAGAGTCTGGGTCCAGCTTTGATGGAGCCTTTGGTGAGGACAGACTTTATTCTCAAGGCGGGTGAATCAGTGCAAATTTTAACTTTTTTTCTCTATACCTCAGGCTCCTGCTCACCTTAATGCTGTCTTCTGGGAAGATACAGATCCAGCAAAATCCCTGGAGGACTCAAAAATAACAAAGCTGATGTCCATGAGTACAATGAAAATTTTATACCAATTATTTCTTTGTATACCATGCTGTCATTAATATCTTCATCATTAATATCTCCTCCAGGAAGATTTTTAGGAAGTGCTGTATTTGTCTGATATTTTCCCTTTGGTTGCTGGTACCAGGAAGCAGCTTGAAATGAAAGAGAATAAGGCAGATCTGGTAGAGGAGGTAACACCTTTTATTAGACCAACAGAAACTGAAAAAAAATGGAAAAAAAAACCAAGCAAGCTTGAACAGAATTTGACAAACATGAGAATATCTCGTGTGCCCTAAACCATGGATGGTTTTATCCATCTGTATCAGCTGATGTAATAAAATGTGTTGTCTCTCGTTACAAACATTAAGTTACATCTCTGGACAATCATGTCCAAGGCCATTTTGCCACTATAACAAAGTAAAGATAGAGAAGTGTTGAGTAGCCTGAAGACAAATTTGAAAGCACCAGTGCAGTCAGAAACACCTAGAATGAAACAAAGGAAACCCTGCAGGGCTGAGGTTTGTTTCTGGTTCTGGAGAGGTAATTTAGGCTCGCTGTGATTTGATACTCTGCATTTAGCAGATTAACAAAGTACAGAATCATCATAGAATCACACAATGGTTTGGGTGGGGAAGGACTCTAGTTCCATCCCCTTGCCACAGGCAGGGACACCTTCCACTAGATCAGGTTGCTCAAAGCCCCATTCAACCTGGCCTTGAACATTTGCAGGGGTGAGGCATCCACATCTTCTCTAGATAACCTGTTTCAGTGCCTCATCACCCTCACAGTAAAGAATTTCTTCTTAACATATAATCTAAATCTCTCCTTTTTTAGTTTAAAACTGTTCCCCCTTGTCCTGTCACTTTTTACGAAAGTCACTCTCCCGCTCTTTTATAAGCACCTATTTAAGTATTTATAAGACCACTTTCGATACATCCTTGTGTTTCAACACTGCCACTTTCACTATCATTAAATCTCTGGTGCTGTCCACATTCTATATTTGGTGGATACAGGATATTAGGAAACAATGCAATGCAAAGATAATAATCAATTACTTATGAACAACTGATAAGAAGAGTTCAGGATCAAGCAGAGATTCAAGTTTGGTTTTATTTATCTTGCACAAATTACTCAGTGCCCAGAGATTGTCTGGGTGAGGAAGAAAATGCCATCACTCAGCATAGGTTGTAGACATCCTGATGGGAATAATGATAGGAATAACAAATGGAATCAATGAGATGGTTTGGGATAAACTGTGCTGTAAAATAGCAGCACATGGAGGCCAAAAAGCTGTGACAATGTTTACTGGTTTTGATACAATCGGCTGTCGAGGCAGAGGCGGACACACAGGCACACACTGCGGGGCTCCTCGGAGTTGCTCAGGGCACTGCACTTCCTTTGGAATGGATTACTTGTCGCTTAGTCACCCTACAGATAGCACTGCAGGAGATGCGTGCTGGCAGTCAGCCCACGTCCACCCTGGCACCTTGCTGACTGCCAGAAAACTAATGAGAAAATACTTCCGCTTTCAGGCTGTTCCCTCCCTTCTCGCTACACCTGCAAGTAGTACTACGTCTGTGCCTGGAGCTGACTGGAGCGTCCGGGGAGCAGCTGTGCTGGGATAGTGGAAAAGCTGACCCAACAAAGAAAGACCAAGGGAAAGAGGATTGAAGCACAGCTGGGAGCCATCCTGCAGGGCAGCAGGTCTTCCCAAACAGCTGAGCCCTCAGCTCCCGGGGAAGATGAGCATTTCATCGGATCACAAGCACCTTGGGAAGCAGGTCACCGGCATCCTGCATACGGTGAGTAAGGTATGGGCTCAAGGGTACAATTTCCTCAGGTGGGATCAAAGCACCTCCTCTGGACTACATTTGAGTGTTCGTTTTCCCTCACCTGTTATTTTGAGTACACAAGCGTTTGCCAGATATATGACTAAGAAGATTCTATTTGAACTGCTGTGTCTGGCTCTTTACACCTGTTTGTGCCAAGTCTCTCACGGGTATGCAGGATCTGGTGACAGCAAATAACCAGAGTAGTTCTTTTTCTGCTTAGACAAGAGGTGGAATTCAACTAATATGAACTTTAATTGGTCAGATCCCTAAATAAAAGCCTGCTGTGGGTTTGGGGGATTTTCAACAATTCTTACGAGTCTCTAATGATTCAAAAGCTGCCCCATATTGTAGACACGCAGAATCATCAACTGAGAGCAGTTTTCTACCTATTAGGAGAATTAATGGCAGTCTCAGACAAGCAGCATATCACTAGTCAAAAATCATTGATGATTTTTGATGATTTGATGATTTTCCTCTCCTTTGCCCTTAGTCTGTTGCTAACCAGTTTGTCTTCTCTGCTGTAGCTGTACAGTCCTTCCTCCAGGCCTCTCTGTCTTTAAAAAAACCAGCCTCCTTGTTGCACTTTTCAATGCAACAAGAAGTGCAAAATTTTCCCCAGGGAGGTAACTGTTTTACAGATTAATAAACTGGGGCGCAAATAGGGGAATTACTTTTCTAAGAGTCATCTTGCTGGCTAATTACAGCACTGGGAATCAGCTGATGTACTCCTAGCCTGCTGGGAACCAGTTTGGTGCCAGGCCAAAACCATTAATCAAGATCTGAGAACATAAAGTTAGTTGCGCTACTGTATTAATGAAGAACATGTTATCCATTTGTATTAGTGGCAAAATGAAACAACTGACCTGCCATCTGAAAAAGGAGTGAAGGCTCAAAAGCATGAGACCTTGTCAAATGATCCTCTTGGAGAGAGCTGTTGGTACCTCTTGGAGCAATGGCAAATTTTCTAATGACAAATTTTATTACAGAAAAAGCTTTGGGCTGTGTTCTTCAGTGCATGGAAATCACAAGATAGTCTCAAAAAGAAAAATATTTGTCTCCTTGACCCCAGGATAAATGGTTGCCCTCTAGATGAAGCCACCCAAAGTAGTCCAAAGCAGTACTCCAGCTGAGTCTTTGGCCTGAATCTTCTATTGCTTCCCTTTGTTGCTTAGGCCATGGGCCAATTCCTGCTAAATCTGAGAGTTTGCTGCTGTTTAAAGGGAAGGTCTCCCCCTGTGCCAGGTTGTTTGTTCCTAGTTCCTTCCTTTTTTCAGCTTTGTTGCTTGCTAAATCTTCTGTGAGCCAACCCTGTTCACTAAGATGAAACAGAAGCAGAGCTGGCATGAGGTGAGCAACAGAAGCACGTAGGTAGGTACAAGGACAGAAAGGGGAGAGGGCAGCAGAAGCCTCCCCTTCTCTGGGTGTGAGCTGTGAGATCAGCTCACGTCATTCTTTGGGTCTGTACCTGTGGGATCGAGCTAAGCACTTAAGTACACACTTCAGTTGAGGCATGTGACTAGCAGCACTGAGGCAGATCCAAGAAAGCACAGGTGAGCGCCTGGAAAATAGGGTTGTTTATTGACTCACGCCTTCCCAATGGCAGGTGTGGCCCTGGCCAGGCTTGTGACTTGTATTACAGCAGTGACGGCGAGAGGGAAAAGAACTGCCTTCTTTCTTCCCTCTTCTTTTCATCTGCTGAGAACTACATAAATTGACCAACTGCAAAGAGAGGCTGTTAAAGTTCTTCAGCACTGAACTGTCAGGAAGATCAGACTGGCCCAGACCTTCAGGCCTCCTCCACTTCAGATAATGGTGTTAATGCACAGGAGGGGAAAAAAAAACCTACAAGCAAAACTACAAACTTCGCATTCTTCTCTCTTAAATCCATGTCAGTTACATGAATTATTTCCTTTACTTCCTACCTAAAACTATCGTACATTTTTTAGGTGCTTTGCTAAACAGCTTCTGTCCTGCACCTCTGACATGTTGGATTTTTTTCGGTGCTTGTAACTTCAGTTTGTAGTGTTTGTAGCTTTAGTTTCTCCTTTGAAGAGAAGAGAACAGCTTAGGTGACAAGCATGAAGTGGCATAGCTTTGGGCTCTATCCCTGTCCCTCTGCAATAAAGAAGGGTGAGATCTCAAGTATTGCTTTTGCTGTAGGGACAGTGGCCCTGGACAATGCTTGTGCAGGACTTAGTAAATCAGTGGTAAATCCTGTAGTCACTCACAGCTTCCCTTGACAGGGTACTTATTTTCTCTCTTCCTTACTGGGAAAACAACACTTCCCTACATCCCAAAGTTGTGGTGAGGACTTAGACATTTAGAAGTGTCCAAGTCTCTGCTCCTCTGGTTGCAAGGGCTGCATAAGCATCTTGCATCTGCTTTTTACAATGGAGTGGATGTTCCCATATGGTCCCCAAGAGATGGGAGCTCATACCACTCTTCACACCGTGATTCCAACTTCTCTGTTGATGGCCTCAGACTGTCAAAGAATGCCTTAAGAACCACGCTTTTAGCTTTCTAACAGAAGTGTACAAGCAAAGGCCTGGTTAACATAACTAGGCCTTACTCCATCTTAAGTATAAAACTGCAAAATCATAGCCTGTCAGCAAAGAAGCTAGAAACACAAACAGATCGTCCTTGAGAGCTAAGTTTAGAGAATAACAAAGCTATGTGAAGATAAGAAAGGTTTGCTTGACCTTGCAGCTGTGAGAAAATACTGTAAGATTATTAAAGAGTAGATAAGTTTTGTATTAGATCACTAGCTTTGTATGCATATGCATGTAGTTAATTGCATATTCATGTAGCTAGACTGTAAAAATGTGTAGTGTACTATCAATAAACGGATAACTGCTATCAACCATATTGGCTGTTGAAGTTTTCCCCTCGCCGACCGCATCAGACAAGTAACACATATGGCTTTTTGTCCCCTTGTGATACTTGCAGTTGTCACCAATCGTGGAATTAAATGTCGGCGGGGAGATGTACACGACAACGCTGAGCACCTTAAAGAAACATCCTGGCTCCAAGTTGGCAGAGATGTTCACTGGCCAGCCCAAACTCAGGACTGACTCTGAAGGGAGGTTCTTCATCGACAGGCCAGGCACCTACTTCAAATACATCTTGGAGTACCTGCGCAGTAACCAAGTGCCCACCCAGTGCATCCAGGATGTCTACAAGGAGGCATTGTTCTACGACATAGAACCTCTAATCAAGCAGCTAGAGGACTCACCAGAGATCTTTGGGGAGCTGGTAGCAAGGAAGCAGTTTCTGGCTCGTGTGCCCAACTACAGTGAGAACATTGAGCTGATGATCCGCATTGCGAGGGCGGAAGCGGTTGCATCCCGCCAGTCGAGCGTCATCGTGTGCGTGGTCAGAACTGAGGAGGATGCAGCCAGGTGTCAGGATGCCCTGAACAGTTTGGACATGGATAAAAAATCCGTGGTGAAGTTTGGCCCCTGGAAGGCTGTGCCAAGTATTTCTGACCTGCTGGACTGCATTCAAATGGATGTTGAAGCCAAAGGATATAAAATATCCTTTCAGCCCCACATCGCCGAAAAAGGTTTTCGCTTCAAATCACATGACTTCTTCTACAAGTTCCTGTTCACCTGGTGGTAACAAAGTGCCATCATTGATGGGGAAGGGAAGAAAGCAATTATTAAAACAAATTAACCTGTGTCATAGACACTAAGCCATAGACTACCAGAGGGACAGGAAGAAATGTGTGGGCCAGCAAAAGGATCTCCTTTGTCTGTTTGTCAAATTAAAGAGCACTTAAGAGCCAGTTGGAGTTTAGGGGATAATTTTTTAGGGGATTTAAAAGGTACCAGGGAAGGAGGAATTTTACTCTTTCAGCGTTGCTGACTATTTGTTAAATTCAGAGAGATAGATCTGTGGATCGAGTCAACCTCACTCATCCTAAGAGAAATTAATAATCCCCAATGCATCTCATGGACATGTAGAATTGGTCTCTTGGTGCAAAAGGGAACAGGTCACACATATGCAAATCCTGATGGAAACAGTGACATTAACACATGTTCAAATTAAATTTGGATTCTTAATGAGAAGGTAAAAGCTCTTCTTTTCCCTGCTTTCCACACCAGAACCCAGGTTAGGAAGAAGGATCCAGTGTCCTATGACCTTTTCTTATTCCTCCAGTAGACAGCCTGCTCTCTGGTCAATGTATTTATTACCATTATTTATTCTGAAGGAAAGACAGAGAACCTCAGTTATGGTCCAGGATCAACAAAAGGCAAAAATACCATCACTGATATGAGGAGTTTATAATCTAAGGACATGCACTCATCTCTCAGCTGGCACAGTTTTAATCTTATGACATTTATTATTATTATGATGATGATACTATAAATATATAAGCTTCTTGAAGAATTGGGAAATCCCGCCATTCAATGGGAAGGAAGTGTTACTGAAGCAATAGCCTGCAAATTATCTTTTACAGAACACAAGTTGGGTTCTAAATTGTGTTTTGAAAATCTTAGAATTTGAAAGTTTTTTTTTTATACTGGAGATGTCTTGGTTTTAATCTCTCTGAAAATCATAATAGTTAATTTGATAATGATGATATTTCCTTTACTTCTCAGAAGATGGATTTCTTCCAGTTAAGGACAATAATCATAGAATCATAGGATGGTCCCTGAGATGTAAAATAAATAACTTTTAAAAGCTTTTTAAATGATACAGAAGTGGTGGGGTTTTTTTTTTTTACTGACAGTTTACCCTCAAAATTCCGGGATATTAAAGTCCTGAAATTTTATCTTTATGGCAATGGATTTGTATTATTCCTAGTTAAGCTGGGTTTCAGATGTGCTCATCCTAGATTTCCCAGGAAATCACGGGATTTCCCCCCCCCGTGACAGTCATGAGTCATGCCATCAATTCATGTGAGGGGACTCTCGGAGACCTCTCCCATTCATAACTATGGTAGGAACAGACAAAGTCAGTGTCTGAGATGATAAAAAGGGTTAGAAAATAGGATCTTTTGATCATAACCAAGTGGTTGGTGGCGCTTAGCCTATAAGAAGAGAGACTGAGGAGGCTTCCCAATAGGCAAAAGGCTGCTTTAAAGAGATCTGTTACACTTTGTACATACTAGAGGCTGGAAAACTGGCTCAAGCTGCAACAACGGAGATGAAAATTAGATATTAGGGGAAAAAAAATTAATTATAGGGTAGTTAAGGTATCAAATAACTGACCTCCTAAGTCTACAGGACTGCTGCCATGAGAAACTTTAATTTGCACACGCTCAAATCCTGTGCTCAGTTTTGGGCCCCTCTTGACAAGGCAGACATTGAGGTGCTGGAATGTGCTCGGAGAAAGGCAATGGAGCTGGGGAAGGGCTGGAGCACAAGTCTGATGAGAAGAGGGGGGTACTTGATCTGGAGAAAAGGAGGCTCAGGGGACCTTCTCTGTCTCTACAAGTCCCTGAAAGGAGGTTGTAGCCCAAGGAACGGCAGCCTGTTCTCCAGGTGACAGGAAAAGAGGAAATAACCTCAAGTTGTGCCAGGAAAAATTTATGCACTGAAAGGGTGATTAGGCATTTGAACACGCTGCCGAGGAAAGTGGGCAAGTCACCATCCCTGGAAGTGTTTAAAATCTGTGTGGATGTGGCACTTGGGGACATGGTATAGTGGCGGGCTTGGCAGTGCTGGGTTAACGGTGGGACTTGATGGTCTTAGAGGTCCTTCCCAACCCTAATGCCATGGTCTAGTTGGCGTGGTGGTGTCCGGTCGTAAGTTGGAATTGATGATCACAGAATTCTTTTCCAGCCTATTTAAGTCTGTGGTTCTATGATACTGCCCTTTCCCAAATCCCCTTGTCTCAAGGACGTGATCAAACCGTGGCCACACCTGGCTACCTCTGGCCGCACGGTGTCACAGACACAGCTGCTGCCACAGTGTCTCCTGCCATCTAACTGGGCCCAGGTCTGCCGGGTGCCTCCTCGGGACCTCCTTCCCCACTCCTTCAAGGATGTTTGAAGGCCGTGCTGAACTTCTGTGTCTGTCTAACACAACTTCAAGCCATGTCATTTATATTTTTTAATATATTTTTATATGGTCTAAAATCTAAAACGAAGCCGGCGTGGGGGGAGGAAGGGGGTATTCTGGGGCAAAACTTAGTGGGCCTGCCTGCGCCATGTCGGCCCGTTCCCATGGCAACCGGATCATAGAGCGCGGCCTCCAGCCGGAAGGAGCGGGCGGGCCGCTCTGTTCTTCCGTGCGGAGCGCTCGGTGGTTCCTGCCGCGGGTGCGGGCGGGCGCCATGGCGGCGCATCTGAAGAAGCGGGTGTATGAGGAATTCACCAAGGTGGTGCAGGTGGGTCCGCCCGGACCGGGCCGGGTCAGGTCAGGCCAGGCCAGGCCGAGCCGGGCTGTGCGGCGCGGCTCCGAGCTCTGCTGAGGCGGAGCTGTGGGGAAATCCGCCGCCCGCCGAGCCTCGTTGGGGGTATCCCGAGAGGAGAGGCCGGGACGGGTCTGCCCTGGGTTTAGAGAGGCTGGAGCTGCGTGAGGAGGGGGCTGCGGGAGGGGAAGGGACGCGGCTTTCCGCAGCCCGGGACTAGGGAAGGATGAACAGTGAGTTTCTGGGCTGCTCCAGGCCTGTGGGCACAGGAGAGGTCGTGTTTGCCCTGGGTTGGTTGTCTGGTGTCTGGAGCCGTGATTCCCGGGGACAGGGGCTACCGGGGCAGGGCAGGAGCAGCCGCAGCCGTCTGAGCGTGTGTTCCTTCGTGGGAAAGGGGAGGGAGAGGCCAGCGGCTGCCGCGGGACATGGGACATGCCGCGTTCGGCCTGGGAAGGAGCGGGTCGGGACTTGCTGTGTTTCCGAGCCGTGTCCCTCTGCCCACAGCAGCAGCACGAGGACCTGTCCACGAAGAAGCTGCGCCTCACCAAGCCCAGCAAGTCGGCGGCGCTCCACGTGGATCTGTGCAAAGCCACCTCCCCTGCAGATGCCTTGCAGTACCTGCTCCAGTTTGCCAGGAAGCCCGTGGAAGTGGAGAGTGTGGAAGGGGTTGTCAGGATCCTGCTGGAGCATTATTACAAGGTGGTGAGGCTGGGAGCCAAGCCTGCTTGCTCCTCCTGGTCTTGTTGTCTCGGTGTGGGATGTGGAACAGGGAGTCACAGGCTCCTTCCTGTGTTACTGGTTCGTTGCTAGCTGGGCTGTTGGGTGCCCTGCATGAGGAGAGTGAGTGACTGCAGCCCTTCACCCAGGTGATTTCTGGTTGTGTTACTTAGTCCCTTTGCTGAGGGCTTGAGGTGCCTGGGACAAGGACGTGGCAGTGTTATCCCTGCACGTGGCCTTTGTGGTTGGTTGTAAGTTAACCTGACAAAGGACAAAAGACATGTCAGGTTTTCCAGGGAACCCAGCTGTCCAGAGCTGTTTCAGCTTTATCTGAATCCTTCCTGACTGGTGTGACCTTCCCTTGCTTTTGATTTCCTCTGGCAATAGAGAAACATTTTAGCAATTGCTTCTGCTGTGAAAAGAAGGCACTTTTAGAATCACAGGATGGCTTGGGTTGGACAGGACCTTAAAGATCATCCATTTTCAACCCCCCTGCCATGGGCAGCCACAGCCTCTCTGGGCAACCTGTGCCAGGGCCTCACCACCTTCACAGCAAAGAACTTCCTCCTAATAACTAATTTAAACCCACTCTCCTTCAGTTTGAGTCCTTTCCCCCTTTCCTGTCACTGCATGCCCTTGTGAAAAGTCTCTCTCCACGTTTCCTGTAGGCTCCCTTCAGGTACTGGAAGGCCACAGGTAAGTCACCCCAAAACTGTCTCTTTTCCAGGCTGAACCCAATTCTCTCAGGCTTTTCCTTGTAGGAGAGGTGCTCCATCCCATGGGTGATAGATGATAAAATGATGTTTCTGAAAAACTTTCCAACAAAAAAAAAATCTTAGCAGAATGACAAATAAATAACAGAAGTAAGTAGTATTTGCTTCATAGTACCCACCTATCGACCCTTCACTTGACAGACTAAAAGCTCATTGCACCTGGCAGAGCTGCTCTGTAGAGTGAATCATTTCTCATAAAGGTCCTTGTGCTCTTCTGTCTTTCTTCTTACAGTTGGGTCTGTTTTGCTTTGAGCTTACACTGAAACTCTGAAGTTGCATTTTCTCTCTTTCTGTACTTTTCCTGCTTTGGTTTGTGAGTTGAGATAGTTTTACATTTTTTCTGATAGGAATTAATTTTTGTCATTGGACTATTTCCCCCTCAAAAGAGGGTGTGACTTAAAGAACCTCATCTGTTTATTCTTACGTGAAGAAAACTGCAGGAGGTCGGTCTCTTCTCCTGAGTAACAAGTGACAGGACATGAAGAAGTGGTTTCAAGTTGTACCAGGGGAGGTTTAGATTGGATATTAGGAAAAATTTCTACACTGGAGAGGTTGTCAAGCATTGGAAGAGGCTGCCTGGGGGAATGGTGGAGTTGCCATCCCTGGAGGTGTTTCAAAGACATTAAGTGTGGCACCTGGGGACATGGTTTAGTGGTGGGCTTGGCAGTGCTGGGTCAGTGCTTGGACTTGATCTTGGAGGTCTTTTCCAACCCAGATGATCCTGTGATTCTATGAAATACAGGTTACTTGTGCTTTGGGTCTGTGCTGTAGCCTGTATGAGAAGAGATACTCTTTAATCTACAGATGAGGCCGCATTTGCAAGGGCACACCTTGTTACAGAAAGCAGCTCTTTAAAGCATTGCAGTCCTGTAGCTGGCATTATTTTACTTAGGGACAGAATTTTCAGGAGAACTGTTTTTTTTGTGTCTCCATAACACTTGCACTTGTCCTGATCTTTCAGAAACGTGATCTTGAAAGCTGTAACTGCAGTGGAAGTTGTGTAATCATTTATTTGTTTGTGGTGTCTTTGTTTTGTTCAACATGGTGCTGCAGCCTTCTGCTCCTTCATCCCTTTAGACGTTGGTAGGACAGTCCCCGCACAGTTCTGATAACCTCTGAAATGGATCTGATTTCCTTTTCTCTCTGTTTTCCCGCCCATCATTCCCATGGCCCTGCTTACCAACACGGCTGAGCAGGGAGCGTGTTGTGGTGTGTGGACAAAGTGGGGGACAGGATACTGTAAGCTGGTGCTGCTGTAAGGGATGTGTCTTCAAGCAGTGGCCTGAGACCATCCTGAAAGTCCTTTCCTGATTTCTGAGGGTGTTTGGGATGAGGAGTTAGAGGCACCTTTGCTTCCTGGTGTTTGGGTTGTGTAGACAGCGATCAAACCTGCAAAGTAAAAGGAGAGCTTTCACTAATTTCCTGCTCATGAGCCAGTAGGAGGGAAAATTGCCCCCTGGGGTGGAAAGCTGCTTGTAACTCATTTATAACATCTCAGACATTACTCATAAGGCCATTAAAAGTGCCTTTATAAGTGTCCTTTCCTAATTCACTGATTTCATCTGTACTCATGGAGGGGCTTTTCCTTTAAGGAAAAGAACATGAGTAATGGAGAAAAAACATCAGAAAAATCCATGGAAATCCATGAGTCTGACCCTGGTGTGAGCAGGATGATGACAGTACCTGTTGTTCAAGCACGTAACTTTGATCCTGAAAACAGAAAATGCTTTTCAGTTCAGATGAGAAAGGGATCACTCCCATGGGTGTCACATTTGTCACTTGGAGGGTGTGTGTGACACTGAAGTCTCTCCTAAACCCTGTTAAAAGATGAGAAAGTTGTAACTGAAAAAAATTTTGCAGCTGTTGAGAAATGGAATATTTTTTACTGTAACATTTCTGTAGCTGTAATTTTACTGTAACATTTCTGTTCAGTGTTGCACAGTTGCTTAGTAAGATCTAAGTATGAAATGCAGATGACTTTTTGTCTTTCTACCTTGTATTGGATCTTCTTGAGAATACAATGAAAGGGAGCTTCCAGTTTTGACCATAAGTCTTGTGTGCACAGTTCTGTAGAAGCCTCAAAATAGCCCTTTAAAGTGCATGAACTTTTAATTAAGTGTTAAAGGAATATTAATTGATGAAGCTTATTTATGTAATTATCCTTGTGACTGCTGTTACTTAAATGGAAAGATGTATACAGGTAATATGTGTTGGGTTGGATTTTGTTGTTTGTTTTTTTAACTTTGCTGAGTTGGGTTTTTTGGGTGGTTTTTGTTTGTTTGTGTGTTTGCTTTTTTTCTGTCAGAATGGTAGGATTCCTCCCCACCATTAAAAGAAACAGTGGTTTTCTGTAGCCCACAGACCATGCTGCTTAGCAGAGGTTAAGAAGCCATCAGTCTCAGTTCATCTCCCAAAATCCTCTCATTTGTCCATTAAAAACTTGCAAAGATGCTAACATTATCAATGCTAAAAATTTATTTAAACTGATTCATTTAAACCTTAAATTTTTGAACAGTATGAAGTAATTTTGAAGAATTTTGAGTAAAAAATAATTTTGAAATGTACTGCCATGTAAACATTCTGACATGGTTAATTTTCTATGGGGTGTGCTAAGGACATGTGGAGGAGGAAGTGGCCTGACAGTAAAATTCAGAGCCTGGTGCTGAATTGTGTGTTGGTCCGTGTGTAGCATTGTGTTGTTCTTCAACTGTGTGAAATGAATAAAGGTGTGTATTGTTTTCTTCCAGGAGAATGATGCCTCTGTAAGATTGAAGATTGCATCTTTGCTGGGCTTGTTGTCAAAGACTGCAGGGTTTTCCCCAGACTGCATTATGGATGATGCCATCAACACACTTCAAAATGAGAGTAAGTCTCCCTTTCCAGGTGATGCCTGAGGTCAAGGTAGAACTGTGCTGTCAAGGCATTTGGGACAGTGGCAAGGCCTTACATCTGAGGTGTGTGATTGGGAATTGCTACTCAGTGTTTATTTTCTGCTTATCTGAATGATGTCAGACAGTAGCATGTTCTGAGGAGAAGAAAAATGTTCCTCAGACCTGCCTGCTGCTTCTCTTTGTTCTAAGGCAACACAAAATTTGCTTTTGCACCTCCGTGCGAGAGCTGTTGCTTCTGAAGTTCTCTGCTCTAAGGACAGTGTTGCTTACAGTGCAATCCTGTTTGCAGAGGAGTTTTTTTTGTACCATGCTGGAGGCCAGCTCATCAGGCTGTATCAACAGGAGTGTAGCCAGCAGGTCAAGGAAGGGAATTACTCCCTTTTACTCAGCAGTGGTTAGGCCATATCTGGAATACTCTATCGGTTTTTGGGCTCCCCAGTGCCAGGTTAGTACTGGGAAGGTTGAGTGAGTCCAGCAGAACCCCTGAGGTGGTTCAGGACTGGAGTACGGGATGTGCAAGGAATAGCTGAGGGAGCTGGGCTTGTTCAGGCCTCAGAAGGGGGAGGTTTCAGGATCACCTTCCCGCCTGGATCAGTCTGTGATTCTGTAGCTGGTAGGAGCTCAGTAAAGTGATACGTAGCATTTCACTGTTTTGTTTTGCAGGGTCTCACCAAGTCCTCGCTCAGCTGCTGGACACCCTGTTAGTGATTGGCACAAAACTCCCTGAGAATCCATCTGTCAGGATGAGGCTGGTAGAGGTAGCCTGCAAGGTAAGGTGGCCTCCAAGAAAAACTGCCACAAGGAAAAAAGAAGGGTAGTCAGTATTTAAATTATTTTACCTTTTCTCTACCAATTGTTAAAATAACTGCTTTTTTAACATTTTTTAACTGTTGGGAAACTTAATGTGCTAAGTTGTTTCAAAGGGGTGAGAGAACAATAAGAATTCAGTTACATCTGTTCATTCCTTTTGTTCCACAGCATCTCACAGATTCTTCTCACGGTGTAAGAAATAAGTGTCTTCAGTTGATTGGGTGTCTTGGACCTGTGGAAAAAGGTGCTGCAAAAGAAGTTGAAAGTCAGGCTGCCAAAGATGTCCAGAAGATAATAGGAGATCATTTTAATGACCAGGACCCTCGTGTTAGGACTGCAGCTATAAAAGCCATGGTAAGTGTTGCTGCCGGAGTGGAAGAAACAGTTTGGAGTTATATAAAGAAGCTGGTGGGAGCTGCAAACTATTCCAAAGAGGTTTGGGTTATAGGTTATTTAATTAACTCAGTAAAAGTCCATTTAGCATACCTGGAAAAATAACCTAGGTTGTCTCAAAATGTGGCAGTAATGTGAGATCTCGAAGGGCATTGGAGTGATTCATAATAACTTTTGTTTCAGCTGTAGCTGAAGAAGCTTTTCAATTTGTTGACTCTTGTATGTAGGCTCTTTCTTTTAGAGACAAATCTGTATTTCTTAGTTTAGTGTTAGTCTTCCAGAACTACAATAGGCCACTAGTGCTCCAGTGTGTAGTGGGGGTGGCTGCTTGTGACGGGAAATCTGCGTGATAAGCCCAGAAATAATCCTGTTTGTTTTAAAACAACATTTATGTTTTGCCCCATGGCCACATTCATTAGTGTTCCCTGACTGTTCATGAGGTGTACTGTTATTTTGTGAAGTTTTTAGCTTTGCAGAAGTGCAGGCAAAGAACCCTGCATTTGAAAATGTTGCTCAGTGCAAGTTGCCCGTCAGTGTATTGACATATGGAAGTTGCTCTATTAACCTTAAAGCTTGGAACCTGTCTAATGTGGTGGTCAGCAAGGGTGTTCAAATTGGTGATGTTAAACTCCAAGGAAGGAAGGAGCTTGCATTTGAGGAGATCAGACTGGACTTGAATCTGTCTGGGATCTCCCTCTGCTGGAGGTTGCACTTATCCTCCTCAGAACTGTAGAGTCATTGAGGTTGGAAAAGAGCACACTGCCAGGCCCACCACTAAACTGTGTCCCTAAGAGCCACATCTGTTTGTCTTTGAAATCCCTCCAGGCATGGTGACTCCGCCACTTGCCTGGGCAACCTCTTCCAGTGCTTGTCAACCCATCCTGGGAAGAAAATTTTCCTAATACCCAGTTTAAAGCTCCAATTTTTGTCCATACAGTTTTTTTAAAGTAATTTGCCTTGACTTTTACAGTGGCATTCAGCCAAATCCGTAGCAAGATTTATGACCTTGAATTTATAGTACTAGTGTTGCCGGCAGGGCGAGATAAGAAGTGAGACAAACACGCAGTGAAGGGAGAGAGCAGCTTTACCGGTGATGTCCGATGATCCAAAGAGGAAATTCTCTCCATTTTTATAACTTCCAGTGCCCACCCATTACACACTATCCAACTAAAATCTATCTTACTATTACGCCCCTCAAACACCCAACAGAATGGTCCCTTATTACCTATCCCCACCCCAGTCCAGCCCCTATCGGCTTGGAAAGCCAGCTCTTATGTTTTGACTTGCTACCCCCATGCAAACATGTGAAGGACAGGCCGTTTTCTACCCTTAATATTCTAAGTTACCCAGCCACCCAGCTATAGTGAATTCTCAAATCTTAAGCATACCCCTTAAGGCATCACTAGCACAGAGAAAATTGTCTTTCTGTTGTCTGAGGCATGTAACAACATCCTGAATGGATGCGGGGTCACTAACTACTTCTAGGGTTCTTGATTGCAGTTTCTTTTGCTACTGTGTTAGTTTGTTTTTTTTCTTTAATTTTGTATTGTACTTTGAAGAAGTGGATGTAGAGAAGAAAATGTTTTTTTTTTTGGCTGTATTCAACCAGATATTATTCCTTTGTATGTCAAATTTGTGATATTGCCTTATGCCAGAGTTATTCCCATGTTCAATAGGACACTTTGCTTTCTCTGGTTTGGTAAATGATAGGTTTACAAGGCATGAAAACTCATTGACAATACTGCTTTAGGATCTCTGTTTCAGGAATGGCAATAAACTACTTATTTTGAGGATTCCTACATCTGTTTTGATTGTGGTTGATTTTTTGAAGGTTGAGAGAGTGGGCAGACAGCATTTACATAAACTGTATTTTTCTAATCAATCAAAGCATGAATAGCGCAGAAGTTAAAAAATTATTCTGAAGTCAAGAATATTATTTAAAATATTTATGGTCAAGATAATGAAATATTTTAATTATGGCAACAGTCCGGAAATGCAAGCAGCTAAGTTTACTCAAAACAGAGAAAACAGTTGTAAAAATTTAGTCTATGTCACTTAAACCTGTAGTTATAAAGAGCCACATCTGTTTGTCTTTGAAATCCCTCCAGGCATGGTGACTCCGCCACTTGCCTGGGCAACCTCTTCCAGTGCTTGTCAACCCATCCTGGGAAGAAAATTTTCCTAATACCCAGTTTAAAGCTCCAATTTTTGTCCATACAGTTTTTTTAAAGTAATTTGCCTTGACTTTTACAGTGGCATTCAGCCAAATCCGTAGCAAGATTTATGACCTTGAATTTATAGTACTAGTGTTGCCGGCAGGGCGAGATAAGAAGTGAGACAAACACGCAGTGAAGGGAGAGAGCAGCTTTACCGGTGATGTCCGATGATCCAAAGAGGAAAAAATCATAACAATCTGTCCATTTTTATAACCTTCAGAGTGTCCACCCATTA